>JAIFTH010000748.1:0-17368 GCA_019968535.1 Fragariocoptes setiger | reverse complement strand
CAGGTCTCAGGTGTTATTTTGACAGTTAATAGTTGTCAAGTGATGAAATGCCTCGGCGTCAACTGATGCCGATTGATGGGTGAAATCGAAAGTTCTCGCAGGTGCACAAAGCGCCACCTGACGAAGCGAATAGAACGAACACGATCATCACATGCATCAATTGCACTTCAAAAAATGCGCGCTATTTACGATGTCAAACATGATTTTGAGATTCCATACCAGAAGTTGTTGCGTTGTTAATTGAACCACGTATTTTATTATCGAACACACATCCAAATAACTGGCTAGATTCGCCGATAAACCCTTACAATGGGTACCATATTTGATATCAGAAACAACTACTATATCGGAAACTATACCGGGTGCATAAACAAAGCACACTCGTTTGAATCGAACGATCAGGTGCAAATCAATGAAAGCGCCTATTATATGTATTTGTGCTACCTGGAGCAGAAAAAGTACAATATCATTTTGAATGAAATTGATGAGTCAAAGTCACCAGCTTTGAATTTATTGAAGAAATTAGCTATATACGCTAAGTCGGACGAACAAAGTGCTAAAGAAGACATTGTGTCCGAGTTAGACACCCAAGCTGATAATTGTGGCCAAGATGAATTAGCTTCGTTGGCAGCAGCTGCTATTTATGCACAACACGGAAACTATGATAAAGCTCTCCAGGTGTTACACCCGTTTGAGAGCCTAGTTTGCTGGGCTGCTCGAGTTCAACTCTATCTCTCTATCAATCGATTGGACCTGGCTGCCCAATTGCTCAAATTGATGCAGGACAAAGAAGAAGAGTCGACTCTAACTTTGTTAGCAATGTGCTGGTATTTCTTGTCAACTGGAGGCGATAAACTCAGAGAGATCGTACCGATCGTACAGGACCTAATCATTCGTAGTGGAGCCGCAACTCCACTTCTACTGAATCTCCAAGTGGCTGCCTTAATCTCCCTTGACGACAAAGAACAAGCTCGTCAGCTCATCAACGAGGCGTATGAGAAAGACAGCAATAATCCTGAGATACTAAGCAATATGATCGTCCTTGCACAACGAAGCGACCTCAAGAGCCGGTATCAAAATCAATTGAGAGACGTTGCACTGTCGTTCCTTGAACATATTCACGAGAAAGAGGCAGAATTCGACCAACTAGCATCCTCTAAAGATTTCCTTAGTGATTAGAGATTCAATTCGTCCATTATTACCTATATCTCCATTAGCATAAACCTAACTTTGAAAAATAAACTCACTTTATTCAACTCTTCAGAAACTCTCTTTGTAAACAGGATTCCGATAGAAGACTAATTCTGATCAATGGGCAACTTTCTAATTACTCTAATCTATCTGAGTCTAGAAAAGAATCTAACTATCGGTTGCTGAACATGAATTTTGTTCAAAACGCGCGCGTGAATGAAGTGATAAAGTCATAATACTTCCATCTGTTGGGTGGAAAGGAAAAAGTAACTGCAGGAACTATGTGAAGCATCCAGCCTGGATGCTGAAAGCAAAGTGATACTGTTTATATTGTAAAGATACGCTTTATATACGCGCAAGAATTCACAGTGTAAGAAAGGTAAGATGTCAGTTGCTGCGGTGGCAGGAATAGTCGCAGCGCCACATTTCCGCCCCTTTGGAGCGTAGCTCCAATGGGGAATGAATGTCTTTGAACTCGCGTCCGAGTTCCCGTGATGTTTTATTCCAAATTGGTTGAATGCGGATGATATCCAATGTTGGTCTTGAAAAAAACATTTTTTTTTGGTTATGCTTGATTTTTGTAAGCTTTCTTTTGCATTTTCTTTCGATTTTGTGAACTTTTTTTTGTGTTTTCTTTAACTTTTGTTGTCGGATTAAGAGATGCTTGCGATTTTAGTAGAGTGGAATGGAAGCGATTTCGTATTAATAATAATGCATGTTAGATTGTTGGTTTGCACTGGGTGACTGTTGGTCTTGTTCGGCCATAGACACAGCTTGGGCTACAGTTCTGTATAAAGTCGGTATTGGTGGTTCTTGCCTAACTGGCGTTCTGAAAGGGTCCTCTTTTTGTTCCGATGCTGAAACAGGTGGAGCCTTCGGAATGTTGACAAGCCTCGCAACGTGTCGGTGATTGATATGGAGTCATAGGCTGATGAATTTGCCCGTGATGATGAGTACTGCAAAAACTGGCAAGTACCACAAGAGAGCTTTGACCCAAATTCCGTTGTGAAGAGGTTTAGTGTCTTCTTCGAGTGAGTCAAGCTTGTCTAGGGCGGAGTCTCGTGAACGTGATAGAACAGGCCGCATCATGCTATTTATGCTCGGTATGGTGGACTCGATGAGCGGTAGAACGGATTCAAGGTTGTGGCCAGCTGTACAGTTGACACCATCGATTACGAGTTGTTCTCCGTATTTGACTGTGCTGACCTGGTTTAGTCCGATCATGCTAAGTCCGCGTACCGTAACGTTGCGCTTATAAGCGTAGTAGTAGATGACTGACCTGTCGTACGCCACTTGGGCTTGCACGGGTAAGTCATAGGCAATGCTGGTGCAATCTTCTGTTGCCCATGCTGACTCGTTGAGGTCTAGGTTCCGTGTGCAATCCTCCGGGCCAGGCCGGCCGACGATTGTGGCATCGACCTTTGTCGAGGCGCCGTGTTATACATATTATCATCCGAGTGTGGCGTCGTAGAGGAGTTTTTTGGGCCCAATGTACCGCTTTGCGCATAGTTCAGGTCCTCTTTCGACCGTGAGATGGAACGAACCGGCTTCCAACTCGACTAGCTCTTGGTCTAGCAGTTCTTTGTCGAACACTATTTCAACTTCTTTATGGTCGCTGAAGTGTGTGCAACTGACTCGTCGAGCCCGACTGTGTTCGGTGAAATTCCATCGTTTCCCAAGGATGGTCTCAAGGGCGAGTCGGTCGAGCTGGTTGTGTGCTCTATCGCGCCAAGAAAAGGCGAGAGAATTAAAGGCGTTAATATATAAATCTATCAGAGAAGTTTTTGATGAGATGTCGATTACGATGCCTGGTACCGCCTGAATCAGTTGTTCTATGTAGTCAGTTTGTTTGGAGAAGAGTGTTTGAATATGCCTGTCACGAACAATCCAGAAAACGAACGCCATGCAAGCTTGAGTGATGATCCGAAGATCACTGTGACTTGAACTCCAGAGCATTGTCCGACGGGAGCAACTTTGGGGTCCCATGTCGTGCAAAGATCTGGTTCACTACAAACTTGGCCACAGTTGTGGTCTTTCGGTCCGCTGTGGCTTGCGCTTCGACTCAACGACTAAAGTGGCCACTAGAATGGCTTTGTTGCCATTTGACGTCGTAGCCAGTTCTACCATAAAGTCGATGGCGACAACCTCGAAAGGCCTGGTCGGTTCGAATTCGCCCATGAGCCCAGGCTGAGGGCCTCTTTGCTTTTTGCGCATTTCGCATCGAGCGCAATTGCTGACGTAGTCTCGCACGTCTTTCGTCATACCTTGCCATACGTAGCTTGATAACCGTTTCAGTATTGGCAACACTCCACCGTGATTGCTTAGATTTTGATCGTGTGCCAGCTGTATTATTTCGCTGCGTCTCGACTCTGGTACCCACAGGCGCCCTGTCGTTGTGTACAGGAGGCCGTTGTAGATTTTCCATCCGTTTTCGTTACTTGCTGCCTCGTCGTGTAACGTCACGAACTCTTCGTCTTCATTGCATGCTTGTAACCATTTCTCAGCATCGATCGGAATGCTGAATTGTTCCTCCATGCCTACCTCGTTTACCAGCATACGTTCGAGTTGTTCGTCGTTGTCGTCTGTCACTGGCGATCTTGAGAGGCAGTCAGCCTCGTGATCAGTCTTGCCCTTAGCATATGTAATTCTAAGGTTAAGCTCAGACAGGAGGAGAGCCCATCGAGCTAGCTTGCGTGGCAGGGCGCGTTTTTTGCCGAATGTACAAAGAGAACATACCGCAGTATGATCAGTTATAATTTCGACCTGTTTACCCAAAATGTAAGGGCAAAAATGTTCGGTGGCCCAGACGATCGCAAGGCCTTCAAGTTCTGGGGTGTACTTCCGTATAAGGACCCGCCCTAATCGGATTAAAACTATTAACTCTTGAAGAGACGAACACGAAAACCTATGAATTTTTTGCCGGACGCTTCCGGTTCCGGTTCTACCGGAAATCGCCTATATCTCGGGCCCCACATGGTTGACTGGATTTTTTTTATGTTTTGATAGATCTAATCAATGACACCTCATTTGTGCTTCTACGACTTCCGGTTCGGCCACAGCGTTGATCCGATGTGTCGAAATGCAGTGAACTTGGCCCTGAAGCATCCGATTTGATTCTTTTACTTCTCGGAATTACTTCTCGCATCACGAGTCGTCTCATTACACCTCAAATGACGACGTTTGACTTCCGGTTTCCCCGCGATCGCCGCCCGGACCTCCCCCATGAGCGAGGCCGAGCGAGCGAAGCGAGCGTTGCACTGCGAACGCTGAGCAAGACGTAACAACACAAGAGTAGAGCAAACAGCGCACTTCTCAGCTTCTCGCCGCGCAACACACTTGGTTTCGGACCACTAGTTACTCTGCTTCTGCTGTTGCAGTTACTTTGATCCGAGTTCAACGCTGGAGGGATGTTTAGCATGCACATACAACCATCATAGATATCGACAAGTCCTCAAATTACACTCAATCCTTCTCGAATATTAATTTTCACAAAAAAACCATAAAAATGGACGCAAAAAACAACAGGATGGAGCTGTTCATAATATCCTGGTCGCACCAGGATATTACACTGGAATACGACCGACTCATCGAAAGCCACTACCCAATATGGTTCGATGGGCGGATGCACTGGATACGGAGAAATCCTGGGGATGATCAATTCTGATCTATTTTCATGTTCAAATTATAAATAAACTTAAATAAAAAAAAATAACCCTCGGTCCTGGATCACCACTGGTGACCCAGGGCTGCCGGGACCCCCCTTTCGCGGGGATCACTCACATTAGCACCCCCTCTCACCCTCTCTAGCATTTTTCTCGAATAAAGCTCTTGTCACTATTTCCATATCCCACAACCCTAAATACTTTTTCGCAACCCTCTCATCTTCTCACTCAATTCAATCCCCAACTATCTACCTTTGCACTTTCTAATCTCGCCGCATATCTACGCTTTCACTTTCATATCTTGCCGTATATCTGCACTTCCGGTTCCCCGCAAGGTGCCGTATATACTACTAATGAAGCCTTCGCGATGACGCTTTTGTGTCCCTTGGCGTTGTCTGCTGCGATATCGGATGACGCTTGCAGTGGTTCACATGTCGCCACGGTCGACCCTGCTTCGAGGACTACTGGTCCGAGCCAAAAGTTGTTCATGGCGACCAAACATACGGACTGGCGTACGTTGCTTATCCCATTTGGTACCAGGGCTGCGAGATTTGACCTCATGGGCTCGAACATCACAATGCCCTCGACGATGTCTGCTACGCCTTCGAGCACGACTCACGTCTTAGGCTCTATGCGGGTCGTACTGCGTGCTTTGATTGTTGGTTTAGTTCCTTCGGTGAGAGCGCTTACGTCGGTGTCCATGAACCTGATTTTATCGTCGCTACAGTTGACATGCATGCGCATATCTCTGAGGACGCCCTATTATGAGCGGATAACTCAAGTGTTCGACAACGTAGAAGCTTCCGAACCATCGTTTACCAACTCCATCGAGCTCTATTGCGAGCGTAGCCTTCGCACTGCGAAGTGTACGCATCGATGATGTATCGGCGGCCTTCAAATTCGCGGTTTCGGCTTAGTTTATTGACAAGCTTGCCATCCTGGCTGTATCTGCTGAGGTCACGCTTACCACTGCGCCTGTGTCGCACAGCGCGTGCACTATCGAATTGTTCAGTTTGACTTCGACCAATAGTGGTTTTCTATAACTATCTTCCCTTGTGTCGATCGCGCTGATACTCAGCGTGAACCTTTGAACGACCGTGTCTACAGTGGATGTTGTGGGTTGGTCTGCTCTCTCTGTTGGCTTCTGCTCAGGTTTGCTCTCGCGTCGTCCACGACTGCGTTGCTTATCTCGCTGTTCTTCTCGTGGAACGCGTTTGCCTGATCGACTATTTTGGCCTCGACGATCGGACATGATTGACCCATGCGCCTGTTAGGACAATTCAGTTTGTAATGCCCCTTTTGACCGCAGCCATAACATTCAACTTGGCTTTCTGGGGAGATGGTGACGATGGGCGCCTCACCGCGCTCCCTCAAGTCACCTTCTTCCAGCAATTTTGCAGCGTTATGCAGGTCATCGATCGTTTTTGGATCGTGTAGAGCCAATAACTTCTGTTAACGGGTCAGCATTCTCTCGCGAATCATTATCGCGGCCAATCGTTCTTGCATCGTTGGACAGGCTTCGTAGATCAGTTCTTCCATTTCATTGATGAAGGCCGTAACCGATTTAGGCTCGCGCTGTCTGCGTGTATCTACTTCGTGCTGCACAAATGTTTCTTACGTTGTGGGAATGAAATTTTCTGGAAACATTGTACGTAACGTATTGAACGTCGAAATCGTCTGCAGTCTTGGCATAACACGTCTGGTGTACCAGGATAATGCGGAATCGGTGAAGTACGCGCCGAAGAATTGAACTTTCCGAACGTCGTCCAATGCGGTCACGACGCAACAGTGTTCAAACTCGCGAAGCCATTTTCTGTCCTCTAGGCCATTAGCTCCGTTGAACATAGAGGGTTGTCTTATTGTCTTAAGGTGGTCTGTCATTGTTGCTGGGGCAGCTTCAATTGATCTTCCGCTTAGAAGAGTTGGGCGCTCTTCTCGTAGTTCAGCGTTCTGCATGACAATCAAGTCGTAAGTGTCGTGGAGCGTCTCTAAAATGTCAGACACTTCTTTTTTGCTTCTGGATATCTTCGACTCGTCCAAGATCTCTATGATCTTGCTCAGTTGTCTATCGACTTCTTCAGTATTTAACCGAGGGCTGCCCCTAGCCGTTGACGGCGTGGACATCCGTCCTCTCTCGCTTTGTTTTTTTTCAATGTCTCGGGTAAGTTGGCAAAACCTCCAAGTCAAGAAGTAGTTAGGTGAATGAATCTTTATTGGTCGTTGCTCATGGTATATATATGGCTTCAACTACCGAGAGACTCAATAATGAGTCTCGCTCCTGAGTCGTCTCTGAGCCGTGGCTCAGCTAGACTTAGCTATGCGTCTGACTAAGGTCAGCACCCCAAGACCTAGCGCGCATACATAATTCATATGAGCACATCACACAGGCGCAGTGCGATTGTAGCTTAACGAGTGTTAAGTTAAGGATGTTGACGATGAAATTGTAGATTGACTTTCAATTAGAACTTCAAATTGATAGTTAGACGTAGTCGAGGGTTTATCTGTATCTTATTGAGCTTGGTTTATTTAAGTGAATCACATGAGAGCAAGTCTAGGACTGCCCCGAAGCGTTGTTTTAAAATGCTTTTTATAGTCGTTGATGGGCTACTGCGCTAGCTTACGTTCTTACAGTCAACTGAACGTAGCTTTACAACGTTACGCATGCTCACAGAAGAGATAACATTTATATCCATATATGATCATGCTTGTATCGTCTTGTTGGACAGCTTTTATATCCATGTATGGTTCTGTTGGTGTCCTATGCACGGGACACGACATGACACATTTGTGCACGCGTGTGTATCTATGAGTTAGGTTGGTAGATGAATGAATAGTTTATTGATCAAAGGGCCACGGACTTAAAGGTTGTGACTCAACGCTGAGCCATGACTCAGAAGTTGAGTCTCTAAGGTGGTGAGCTAGTCTTGACTGCTCCCTCTTCCAGCGTGTTGTTTACCACAACAATCACAAACGGCAGCACCATGCGCTGCGACTACCACCGTAGTCGTGATGGTCTTGCCGACGTGGAGTGTCGTACTCCGACATTGACAACCGATCATACGCCTGTGGTTGTCGTCTTGCTGCTGACATCAGCAATCTAGTGGTTGCTAGCAGTGGTTTTGTAGCTAGCTTCAACGCCGGCCATAATGTGGCCAACAACACCAGGCTAGCAATAATTATGATGCCTATGACAACGTGTGATATGACAGCCTTGATTGAACTGACCTTGTCGTCAATCCATCCCTCGATGGTCGACGTTAGCGACTTCTCTGTTTTTTAAGCTCGTCGATTAAGTCATTCGACAGTGCGGTTTTACTTTGGAAAAAAGGACCAGCCGCTTCCGGTCATAACAGGTTTTTTCTTGACCCTCTCACTACGATGAGGTATGACTAAAGGTTAGGAAACGACCTCCCCCTTTTCCCCCATGCCCAATATCTCGGGCCCCATGACACCTACAGCATTTTTTCTTCCAGAGATGGGTTCACCGCATTCTAAGGAGCACGATAACACAATCAGTCGTGAACATTTGGCATGAAGGTTATGGCTTCGAAGAGGCTCTGGAAAAAGGCTCGGGTTCGAATCTTCGAAGAACAGTTACAATTTTTGCCAAAAAAAGTGCTTGTGAGATATAAATAGGAGTAAACTTAGATTAAAGTAACTGCAACTGCAGAAGCAGAGTAACTTGTGGTCCAAGACCAAGTATGTTGCGCGGCGCGAAGTGCCGCTCGGGAACCGGAAGTCACACGTCGTCATGCATGGTGTCATGGTGTTTATGAGGATGTGATGAGCTCTTTGCATGAAGGAAAAATGCTCTAGGTGCCATGGGGCCCGAGATATAGGTCATTGGGGGAAAGGGGGAAAAAATTCGTTTCCTAACCCCAAGTCATACCTCATCGTGCATGTCTCACCGAGAGGGTCAAGATAAAATAGGTCCCGAGCGAATCTGTTGGGTCCTTTTTTCCAGAGTACACCCTACAGTGCTGTAAGCGGTGAGCTGTTTTCTAATGATGTTAAATGTGCTGAGCTGGCGTTATGTGAGTTGTTAATTGCCACTTGATGACTGTGGTATGTCTCTACTTTGATCAATA
The DNA here is from genome assembly GCA_019968535.1 of Fragariocoptes setiger. Taxonomy (NCBI): domain Eukaryota; kingdom Metazoa; phylum Arthropoda; class Arachnida; order Trombidiformes; family Phytoptidae; genus Fragariocoptes; species Fragariocoptes setiger. The sequence continues at coordinate 8,427 of JAIFTH010000748.1, read as the reverse complement.
TTGTTTTTGAGACCCAATCGTCAAATTTGGTCTCAGAGTCGGATTTGTACGGCGAATAGTGGTAACTGTATTCGTTATCATCGGTGAACGCGATGCTCACAGGCAGTTTGAACACGTGATTTGGACATGGCTTAAAAATACCATCGATGCGTATATTTGGAGTCGCGCAGTAGATATAGTTGCCAATGTTTGTATGTTTAAACTGGAATGGCACGCTTCTTGCTGTTGGAGCTGTTGTTATGCACTTGTTCTTGGTGAAAAACTCAACGTTAAGGTTTGTTGGCGTGGTACATGATTGGCCGATCAGCGGTTCGCCCTCGTCGACGTCTTCACGCACGGCTCTTAGGCAATTTGCTGATTGATTACGTATTGTGGACCAACGTAACTATATATGCAGTGTACACCGCTCGAGTAATTCCAAAATTGGAATGGGTCGGCACGATAGACTCTTGCATGTCCGTCGTCTTCATAAGCCTGGATGTGCAATTGGAGCTCATCCTCTCCTATAAGGCGGCTGTCTACTCCTCGAGCGTGCGTGCCGAGCATTTTCAACCTCGCTTTAGGAACATTAGCAAACGATTGAAAACTTTGAAGTTCGGGAAGTTAGGCCAGGTCGACGCCAATGTTCGTAACTCGAGCTCTTGCGAAATAAAGGCGTTGCCAAGCTGTGCTAAATACGCGTTGAGTTCGTTTGAGAATTGGATTTTTTCGTCGTAGTGTTTCACTACGGTGGCTAGTGTAGTATTATGGGCCTTCACTAGTAGTTTTGTATTGTTTAATTGGCTCATCACTCGGTTTACCATGAGCGTTAGATTGCTGGTTTGGTTAGCAATGATGTTCGTCCTTTCTCTGCCTTGTATGTGGCTAACGACTGCAACCGGCGATCGCGCCGTTCAGCATCACACCGATGGCGGCGGGCCAGAATTGAACGTGTCAAAGTGTCATTATCTCGTGTTGCGTCGGTTGCGTCAGAGGCATTGCCTCTGTGATCGGGTCCAGGTCCGGTAAGTTTATATAGCTTTTTAGTTGCGATGTTATGGAACGATCATACATCGAATCGCAGCTTGCGATGGCCGCGGTTAGCTCGCTGGTGTCGTTTCCAGCCCTTTTTAACATTGCTTTACACGCGTTGATGAACCTAATGTTAACGGTTAATCACGTGATTCGATACTGTGGACGGGACTAAACGCCACAGTATCGGGGGAGCAGTAACAAGTGCGCTGACGCTCATGGCGAAACAAAGTATGGCGGTCAGGCTCAGGCACGCAATGCGTCGCGATGCCGACGCTTGCTGTGCTTGGAGAGGCCTTGGATCGGTTTGCTTAGGTACAGCCTTCAGTTGCGAAGCGTTCGCCTTGAATTCACGCTGACCGTCTCACAAGAGGTATGTGTCGTGATATAGCCTTCTCAGTATCACGAACGGGCCTTTATAACGGTCTTCTAATTTTCGGTTGGGGCCGCGTATTTCGCTCTCTAGGCGTAAAACCAGGTCATCTGGCTCGTAATCTTTCGCCTCCCTACGGTGCGAATCGTAACGCTGTTTACTTGCCTGGTGGGCCCGTTTCGAGGTCTCTTCCGCTGTGCCGATAATGCCTTTGAATTGGCGTTTCATGATTTTCAAATAGTCTGGCGTCCTGCGTCACCGCGACCTGCAGGTGCTCGTCCCAATTGCGTCTATTCGCAATCTCAGCTATCAGCGCAATCTCTTTGTGAGCGAATGGTTTGCCCGCTCGACCGCGTTGCCTGTATGGTGGTAGGCCGATGCGTATTCGAGCTGGCAGTCGAGAATAGAAGCGATTTGACGAACCAATGCTGAACGATATTCCAAACCATTATCGGATAGAATGACGCGTCGTGCACCGTGCCGGGCGAACACCTGCTCTACTACGAAACGAGCTACCGTTTCGATTTTACAGTTCGCGGCCGCTCTGGCCTCGACGTAGCGGGTGAAGAGGTCGATTGCTATTATTATAGCCTTGTTGCCCGCTGGTGTCTGTGGCATTTCTACTATGAAATCGATGGCTATTATATCAAATGGCTTGTTCGGTTTGAGCTCGCCCATGAACGATTCTTGAGGTCCTCGTTCGCGTTTGCGGTGCATGCATCGCATGCATTCTCGCACGTATCTTTTGATATCATTAGTCATTCCGAGCCACATATAGCCTGCCAATCTTTTTGTTGTCGCGTAAGCTCCTCCGTGACCGCAGAGAGCTTGGTCGTGTGCGGTGCGCAGCAAGTCTTGGCGCTTCGGTCTAAGCGATCATTCACGCACAACAAGTCATTTACTAATTTCAATTTAAGGTCACCTGTCATTGCTGCGTCGCGCAGTGCTTCGGACTCTTCATCGTCTAGGCAGCTATCTCGCCACTCTTGCGCATTCTCCGGCGAAGCTTGCTCGACTATGGCGTCAATCAGTGCTCTACTGATCTCCACGTGATCGTCTAACACGTGCGGAGCACGCGAGAGGCAGTCAGCCTCGTGATGGGTTATGTTCCTGGAGAATGAGCTCCCATCTAGCAAGCTTCCGTGGCAGTGGGCGTTTCTTGCCCAAGTTACAGAGTGAGCAAAGAGCGGCGTGATCTGTCGCGATTTCGACTGTTTTACCTAATATGTAAGGTCTGAACTGCTCTACCGCCCAGACAATCGCAAGTGCTTCGAGCTCTGTAGCCGACAAATTGGCCTCACTGCGACTCGTCCGGCGACTAGCGTAATAGATCGGGTGCCAGCCGTCGGTTTCTTGTTGCAGGAGCACGGCGCCTAGTCCAACAAGGCTGGCGTCCATCTTGATTAATAATTCCGCCGTATCGCAGAAATGCGACAGGACAGGTGCCGCCGTTAGAGCTTTCTTTAGCTCCTCCAAATCTGTTGCTTGTTGTTCGTCCCATCTGAAGGGCACGTCTTTCTTGGTTAACTCGAACAGCGGGAAGGCTATCGGGGAAAATTTTTTAATAAATCTGCGCTAGTAGCCGGCCATTCCTAAAAAACGTCGTACTCCAGCGACGTTTTTTGGCGGCGGCATCTCGTCTACAGCGCGTGTCTTTGCGGGATCCGTATGAATACCCTCTGCATCCACGTAATGCCCTAGAAAACTGAGGCCTGAACGTCCAAATAGACATTTGGTGGGCTTAAGTTTTAGACCGGCTTGCCTAAATCTTAGTAGGACCTCCTGCAATGTCTTGAGGTGGTCGATCCAAGTATTTGTGGCGACTATTACGTTGTCTAGATATACCAGGACGTTGATGCCTTTCACACCATTCAACACGGCATCAATCAATGCTTGGAAAGTAGACCCTGCGTTGCGCAGGCCAAATGGCATGCGCACGAATTGGTAGTGCCCACTGTTCGTTTTAAAAGCCGACACTTCGCGCGATTCTGGGGCCATTGGCACCTGCCAGTAGCCCGATTTCTAGCGCTTCATCCGTGCGCGGAAATCCACGCAAAAACGTAGTGTGCCATATTTTTTTCGAACAAGTACAATAAGGGAGGCCCATTGCTTTGTTTGATTATATGCTTTGATAGCATATTCTTGACCTGTCTATCTATTTCTTCTTTTTCCTTGACGCTATGACGGGCTGTGTGTCCGATGTTAGCTCAATTTTGTGGTCTGTAAGTGTCGTACAGCCCACTCTACCGCCCCAGACGTCTTTAAATTGGTCAAGAAGATGGAACAGCTGCTTGGTTTCTGCTTTTGTCAACGCGGGCCCTACAGTAAACATTTTGGCCGCCTGCGTTGGTCTGAGACGAGCTGACGCTGGCGATCATCCAGCTTGCTACTTGTAGCTGTTCGCATGTCGCGATCACTGCACCATCTTTGATTGCGACCGGCCCTAACGCGAAATTCGTAATTCCTATCAAGCATATTGAGTCTTCGACGGTCCTCACGCCGTTGGGTGCTAAAGAGGCTCGGTTCGAGGATGTCGGTTCGAACATCACGACACCTTCGGTTGTACTTCCGTATACGGTCCCGCCCGTAGTGGATTTAAACCTAGTTTTTCTTGACCCTCATGAAGAGACAAGCACCATGGCACCTGAATTTTTTGCCTGACGCTTCCGGTTGCAGTTTTACCGGAAATGGCCTGCATCTCGGCCCCACATGGTTGAGTCGAATTTTCTTCATTGATTCTGATAGATCTTATGAAGCCACGTACGATGACTTCTCATTTGTGCTTCTACACCTTCCAGTTCTCTTGCAACAGCCTCTTTATTTCGCCTAGATACAGGAAATGGGCGAAATTGGCTCGATCACGGTAGCGCCGCGCGCCTTTACGGTGAGAGTCCTGCCCTCTGTTATCGTGTTAATGGTGGCTGCAGCAAATTGATTCGGTCGTTGCCGCAATCAATTTGTATGCCCATGTCTTTAAGTATATCGCGTCCGATTATGAGAGGATTGCTGAGACGTTCCACAATATAAACGTCGCCAATCCAGTGTTTTCCCTCTCCCTTCAGCTCTAGCGAGATCGAGGCTTGACCCGTGCCGAGGGTGCGCATTGGAGACGTGTCCGCCACTTCCAGGTTACCAGTGGTTGACTTGTGGACTGGCCATCCTGCCTGCCGGGCGGTTTCGACTGTGGCCACGCTTACGACGGCTCCTGTGTCGCACAATGCGTTCACGGCCAATTCTTTTAGCGTTACCTTCAGCAACAACGGTTTGCGATAGCTTTCTTCCATCGAGTCAATGGCGCTAATGTTGAGTGGTGCAAACCGTTCGATCACTGCGTCAACCGTTGTTGCGTCGTTTTTTTCTGAACGCCTTATGGCGGGTATTATGTTTATCCGTGCGGCGGCCGCGTCCGCTGCGACGCCTGCGCTGTCCTGATCGCTGATCGTTGTGCTGGCCGCGTTTATCTGTTCGTTTTTCCTGACCTCGTCGATTTTCCGACGACCTGAGCTTACTTGGGCAGTTCCTTTTATAATGCCCGCGCCGGCCACAGCCGTACCACTCCACCTGGCTGCTTGTGGGCGTCTGCGACACGGTGACGATCGGCGCTTCTCCGCGCCCTCAAACCGCCCTTTTCGAGCAGCTTCACCGCGCTATGCAGCTCATCTATGGTTATCGGATCGTGCAAAGCCATAAGTTTTTGATAACGGTTTAACATTCACTCCCTTATTTTTATGGCTGCTAGCCTTTCTTGCATCAGCGGATACGCCTCAAATATTAGTTCCTCTAATTCATTGATGAACGAGGTGACGGATTCTGTCTCGTGCCGGCGCCTTGAGTCTACCTCATGCTGTACGGAGGTTTCGTACGTAGTAGGTATAAAGTTCTCTAAGAACATTATTCGCAGAGTTCCGAACGATGATATCGATGCAGTTTAGGAACTACACGTCGCGTGTATTATGATAACGCGGAATCTGTAAAATATGCGCCGAAGAACTGAACCTTGCGAGTGTCGTCCCAACCATTAACGACGCCGCAGTGTTCGAATTCGCGGAGCCATTTCCTGGCTTCCAATCCGTTTGCTCCGTTGAAGAGAGTAGGTTGTCTAATTATTTTTGTGTTGTCGTTCATTGTTGCTGGCGTGTATTTCGATTGCCTTGCGGTTGACGTTCGCCGTTCTTCACGTAGCTCCGCGTTCTGGATAACTACCAAATCATACGCGTCGTGCAACGTTTCCAATATCTCGCTTATTTCTTCTCTCTTGCTTTTTGATATTTTTGATTCTTCGAGAATTTCTAACACTTTACTCAATTGGTGTCCTACTTCTTCAATCTTCAACCGAGGGCTGCCCGTGGCCGTTGACGGCGCGGACATTCGTCCTCCTTTTTTTTCACTTCAATCCTTTTTCGATAGGCAGAACCTCCAAGTGTAAACAAGTTGGAACTTGTTTGTATTAATTAACCTTGCAACACGCATAAATCGATACTTGTTTGAATCAATTAACCTTACTAAACAAACGTAAGAATACATTAAACCTTCAACAGCCAAACACGGTAATCCTGCTTGATCTAATCTTTGTAAGACAACACCAAATATGGAATGTAAACTTTACGCATGTTGCAAATCTCTAAGATGAACTTGAATTAATCAGCAAACAGGATTTGATCTTAGAGCATAAGGAAAAATCATCAATAAACAGATGCGCGTACTCGCTTGGCAGTGAGAATCCAAGGTCATTCATAGTGCAAAGTGTAGCGCTTTTGAATAACACTTTCTAATGAAGTTTGACACTTGACTATTTGATTGATTGACTTTGATTGGTTTTATTAAGTTGATTGCTGTAACTAATTTCACCAGAATTAACTTCGATGAATTTCGATCGGCTGGCTGACAGAGGTTCGTTATACCAAGAGGTTGACTCCAAAGGAATAACCCCCCGATCATCTGATGGCAAGTGCTCACCACCAGTTGTGATTGATGGCACCATGGACTCGCACAAACACACACTTGTGCTTGAAACCGGTGCTTTTGCCTTGGATTAAGGCGAATTTTGACATTCGTGATTGTCTGTTCTGGCCAGACATGGCAACGTATCACTATACTGCCGATATTATTGACTATTTGAAATCAGAAAATCTCGAGTTCGTTGAGAAAGCTGATAATGCACCAAACTTGCCTCAATGTCGTCCAATAGAAAAGTATTGGGCATTGGTGAAACGACAAATGGCCAAGCTATCGACTAAGCCATTAACTCACAACTCTTTCTTGAGGAGGTGGAAAAAGTCAAGTCAATTAGTGATGACAAATTCAGGATCGAGCTTGTTTCAAAATTTGCGAAACAAGCTCAATTTAGTGAAAATCAAAGGGCCTTATACCCCTTTAAGAATCTAACTCTTAAACTGCAATAGTTGAGCAGTGACTAGTGTTATAAACAGTGTGCATATGATAAAATATAAGAATATTGTGAATGTTTACAGTTTAGTACGAATAAACATGGTACGTACATTACGTATAGCGCTGTCCGAAACGGCCGTGGTGCCTTTTTAAGTTGCTGAGCCAAAACTTTGCCGCGTCGCGCATTTGGCTCTCTAGCAGTCTGGTTTTTTCTTCTTCCGTTACCGAAACAACGGTATCGTTGAAGGCCGTGAGAAATTCTTCGAGATCCGTTGTGCCATCGAATACCGGTAATGGCCCTGCAAGTGTGCTCACCTGAGCCGGTTGCTCCCGGGCGCTAATGGCAGACACCAGTCTGTTAACTAATTCGACTTCGCGGTCGGTCTCAGTTAACTCTGTTTTCTTTTCGGCCATTGTGATTTTTGGGTTCGTTCGTTGACCACTTAAGCTTCGGTTACTGTTTTTACTTGCTTACTCCGTCGGTTGTTCTAAGCAAGACAATTACTCTCTTGATGTTCTGAACTTGAAAACTCTCTGCTACCATCTGTTAGGTGGAAAGGAAAAAGTAACTGCAGGAACTATGTGAAGCATCCAGCCTGGATGTTAAAGTCAAAGTGATACTGCTTATTGTAAAGCTGCGCTTTATATACGCGCAAGAATTCACAGTGTAAGAAAGGCAAGTTTTATTTAAATTGATTTAAACAATTGTCAGACTATCCAAACCCACTAAAAAATTGTCGGTGAAGTGTAGTCTCAAGCTTCTTTTATTTCTTTTAATTGGTCACATACGATCATGAACAAAATTCAATATTCATCTGTTTAAGGCGTGAGCAGCAGCTTCCTATCTCGCAATTCTTTGTAGTAATCCTTGAGCAAATCATTGCCATCCTTTTCCGGTAAGTAATAATCTTTTGGGGGCAGTCCTTCAGTGAGTTTTAACTGAAGGTGCACATAGAAATAATTTATAATACCGAATCTCATGCGCGCATGCTTTCTTAAACCTTTGACCACTAAACCTTTGGTACAAAGAGCTTCTTCGATCCACATATTTGACTTGTATTCAAAATGGTGCTTCTTCACGGCTTGTTGTTGAGCATCAAGTAAACATTCCTTGGCTATAAGGGCGCCCTTTTTTTCGATGAATGACAGTTGCTTTATGGCTTCATCGATCGACATTCCACGTATGAATTTGACAATGTACCACATCTTTTTGGGTGAATATTTTATATTTGCACGGTAGTAATGGAACGTGGCTGGTCGTCGAGGCTCATTGGGATCTGTTTGGGGAGGCTCAAAGATCTCATTCTTGCGAGGCCATCTCTTTGGTTTAGGAAATGTGTCGCGAAACTCGTCGACGTTTCTTATTCTGTAGGATCCAACCCATATTGGTGCCTGCTGGATCAACGTAGGACTGAATATCGCTCGAGCAATTTGTCTCGTTAGGACGAACATAACGATCGTTCTTTAATGTATTTAGAACTCACTCTCTAAAAATCAGATTTTTGTGTTTTTTTAGTCTTTCGATTTGATCGGACAGACGAGTCCAATTGTGCCACACGAGATCAGTCGGATGCACGTTCCATGACCAACAAATGGTAAATACAGTCGAACGCAAATAAAAGAGGTCGCAGCTGACTTTTTGATTCGCTGACAAT
>JAIFTH010000747.1:0-17380 GCA_019968535.1 Fragariocoptes setiger | reverse complement strand
TGTGTGTGTGTGCCACTCGATTCGCTTAGTTTTTGTTTCCCAATCAAAACGAGCATCCAATTGTGCGTGTGTTCGACTGTGTGTCGAGTGGTGACCTCGTGGTGTGTGGTGAGTTCAACCACAAACAATCCATGTGTCGTATGCAACGGCAACAAAGGCAATCCAAGGTCAACAATTCACTTGTTGTGGTTGTGTGCCAGCTTCTTACAATCGTGTCAATCGTGGCGAACTCAATTGTGCCTCATCACGCGCCTCTGTTAAGTTGGCCCCTTGTGCCATGTGCGGTTCGCTTGCCACGTGTCTTTCTCAATGAGATGCCAGAACTAAAGCTACGGATACAACTATAGTTAAAGCTAAAGTGTGTTAAGCTCAACAATTAACACACTCACACACTCACAAAGTCGATAATAAACTGTAACTCTCATCTCAACCACCAAGAGCGGTTACAATAGAATAGACAGCAGCAAGCATAATACTCGAACTCAACGATCACTCGGCGATCGGTCGAAATAATCGATCAACACTCAAACTGAACAAGCAACCAAACGTTCGATGGAGCATAAAATGAAAAAGCTAGCCTGAGATTGCACACAAACAAAAACTCAATCGACAAAAGATAAAAGAGAATCGCCAATCGGCAATCGACGAATGGCGCATGGCAAAGCATCATTAAGCGCAAGATCAGTGGAGTCAGGTTCCACTCGATCGAAGGATCGATCCATTGACCAGCTAGTTGGCCATCCATCAGTCGGGTAGCCAGCTATGATTCTTTGCACCTTGCTCAGAATGGTCTCTCTTGGAAATTGGCATCCAAGAGTTAGCTCTGAGTTGACTCTGCTCGTGCTGTCTATTAGTTTGTGTGTCGACACGCTAAACACACAGTTGTGGTTGTGGTCGTGGCCGTAGCCGTAGCCGTAGTCGTAGTCGTTGTCGTTGTCGTTAGCTTGCCTCACAGCGTACCATTCAGATGTAGTTTGATCGTCGTCTGCATAACATAACTTTCATCATCACCATCTTCTTCCTTCTCTTCATTACGAACATTTCGTTTTGTCCCGACTCTATGTGTTTATGTACAGGGTGTTGATATCGTTGTTGCTCAACAGCAGCTGCAGTGTCAAGCGGCACGCAATGTGGTGGCAATGAACATGGGCGTGGCATTTGCTGACCGGAATTGAGGTCACGCCCAACTCGAGAAGGTTCGACAACAAGCACGCTTACAGCACGCACAGCACAGCACAATTCAGGTGGCAGGCTCACTGCAGCTGCTAACAGCAGCTTTGTATACTCACCGCTAACGCTTTGTGACCACCAAATACGCACGACAAGCTCAGTGTGTGCGTGTGCGTGCGCGTGTGCGTGCGTGTGTGTGAGCATTCTGTATGTGGGCGTGGCCTTGGCGCCACCACAAGCTCAAGCACAGCTGTACGGAAGTATGGCCGTGTGGCCTCCCAACTGCACGTGAATTGACAGCGCTCAAATTTGGCTCAAGTTTAGTTCAAGGCCACGCACACGCTCACTCATTCACTTGGCATAGCGCATAGTGCACAATGCACAATGTATGCATAATGTGTAACGTGTACTGTATTACGTATTACGCAACGACACGAACTTCAAACTCATTTCGGTGTCGATTGCTTGTTCGAATGGAATCAATGTGTTGTCGTTGTCGTCGATATGTTCAATAGGATCAATAGAAACGGAGCAGCAGCTGTGCGTGCGTGCATGTGCTGTAATCAATGTCAGGCATGGATAATTTATGCATAAGTCGTTCATTAGTACCTCTTGTGGCGGTGCCCTTGCACTTGTGTGTGTGTGCAAGTGCACGTGCAACTTGCGTGTTAGCAACTCGTACACCTTCTAGCGAGCTATTGCCTGCGTGTGCGGCCGTCAACCATGGACTGTGAGCTATGAGCAGCTCCATGTGAGGCCTGGGTGCACCAGCGAGTATGAAGCTCGCTATGTGAGGTCAATTAAGAGTTTCTTCTTCTTCTTGTTCTGTTGTTTTCAATGTCACGTGTTCATTTAGCGCGAAATAACAACACACACACAGCGAAAGAGTACCTACGTGAGAGCGTGATCCTTATTCTATTTGTCTCAATGAGAGAAAAAGAGCCGACGTTAACGAGCTTATTTGCAGTGGATCAGCGCCAGGAGGCGCTCATTACACATCGCTCGTGTCGTTCGAACGAAACGATGAGCAAAACAACAACAAGCCAGACAACGACAACAAGTTTCTTCTACTAACCAACAAACAGTCGTTCTCAATGATATCGATATCGACATTGATGTGGTCGAGATTATTCATACGAACGTTTCGGAATATCGTTTCAATCAATCGAGCCACGAATAAGTTAATTGGGCCTCTTTGTGATTCGCCAACTTGCACTCTGAATCGATATTTTCGTTTTATGCTCTTCTACTTGCTCAGTGTACTGAGCTTAGCGTGTGCCGGACAGTAGTGTTTAACTAATAACAATACTTTCTAACTGTTAGCGTGGTTGCTGTTGTGATGATGAACACGCTCGGCTTGTGATGAACGACTAGCCGAGCCAGACGACCAGCTCGGGATACTCGAAGCTACAAGAGCCGCAAGAGCTGTTACTGCTCTTACTTGTACGAGAGTTAGTATGTAAGTGTGTGTGTGTGACTTTAATGAGAATTTGATGACCATACGATGACCCAAATTCGGTGCTCAATCATTTTGCGATAACATTGTCGTTCGTGTGGATGCACAACTCTATCGCGCGCGCGAGAGTTCCATTGAGCGAGTGTGAGATCTCTTTTCATTTCTGTTTGTTCGTTCGAGAACTCGATCGCTCAAGAACTTATGAGCAAGTCAACTCAAATCAGCCAGCATCGGGAAGCACAAAGTTCCCGATGCTGGCTTTCAAAAAGAGCTCCAAAGTTAGCAGTGAATTTGTGCTTATAGTCAATGCAGCAGCTCATGGATGCACTCACTTCACTGCAGAGTTCGACGCACCCGATTAGCTCGGTTCGACTCGGCTGAGGCGCTTCAGTCCAGAGTCTGGCTTGCTAGCGAAAGCAAGGTCAACGCGACACAATCTATAGTAGTCCGATCTTTGAGTGGGCCAACAAAAAGAGAAAGAAAGAAGAAAACTATGCATTGAGCACAATCACTCAACTGATATTGACAGACCTAATTTTGGTCGTCAATTGGGAATGCGTCAGTTTTGGCACTGCTTGTTGTAGTTGCTGTCCAAGCACCTTCGAGTCGAACCATCACCGTTGCTAATGCTGCTGCTGCTGCTGCTGCTACTGCTATTGCTCAGCCACGCCCACTTCTCAATCAACGCTGAAAGCTTCCGTTGGTCCTTCATTGCACTGCACAAGATGCCACAAGAGCTAGTCGCAAGATTACGCACCAGACATCTATCTGTCTGTCTATCTATTTCTCAGCTTAAGTCTTAGCCTTAACATGAAGAGCCACACCCACACAGATACATCAACGATCACAATGACAACAACCACGACCACGAGCACTATGACAATAACGATGACAACAATCACTTTCTCTCTCTCTTGGTGCTGACATTATACGTGCCACATTAAGAGTGAGATGGATTTGATGATACAATCTTCATCATCTCATGTCTGTCATATTGTTGTCCGTGCGTCTGTCTGTATGAAATGTCAAATGAGAGTTCGTTCGTGCTACACAAGATGATGCTTGTCGTTGATGACTTATGTTCCTACTAAGACATGACCGCAAATACTCACCCATTTGTGTGACTCTCACCTCGTGAATGTCACTGACGCAAACACACTCACAAAGAGCATCGAGGTGAGTGGCCCGTACAATGGCACGTGCAAAAGTTTTACCAAGCACTTGTCAAATGATAATGAGACTGAAAATGTTGACGATGTAAGACCGACTAGCTAGCTAACTAATCGCTCTTCCTTCGTCGCTTGTGTGTTAGTGAAGATGTAGAGCAACAAACTCTCATCAATCTCTGTGTGCTGCTGCCGCCCTACGTGGCCTGTCTGTCTGTCTGTCTGTCTGTCCGGCCGTCTTTCTGTGTGCCTATTCTAACAGCATCAATTCAACTGAACTGTAACTAAACTGTTGGCTCTTAGCACGCGTGCTACGTGATAACTACGCACACATACGCAAGTACACACGCTCTTTGCCCGTCTGTCATTGTCAGTGTCGTGTGTGTGTGTGTGTGTGTAGAGTTGAGTGTCGTTCGTCGTCCATTGGCCTCGCAACCTTTGAACTTTACACTTTACACGTTTGCACTTATGTGACTTGTTCACGTTCGCACGGCTCACTCAAGCTATTATTCTAGCTTGAGTAGCTTTGTGTCTCAGTCAGTTGTTGGTAGGCAAGACTTGCACGGCGCGAACGAATGTCGCAATGAAAACAGACAGACAGACAGTGCGACAAGTGCAAAGTGAGCACCTCGTGCACTTGTCGTCAGTTTGAATGTCACTTGCACAAAAACACTGACACAAGTGAAACACTAGCCGAGGCATCGGAAACTTGTAACGGCACCTGTGATAACATTTGAAACTTTAAGCAAACTTGGTGACTGCTGAAAGTGACTTGATGGCCACCTGAGTCGAGCTGAACATCTATCTGTCCGCCTACAACTAAAGGCTGCCGAGTCGGCAGTGCCGACTTTACTAACTCGACTGATTTCACTGACTCGCTCCCTAACTTAGTTTGGGCCTCTCAACCAGTGGCACTGACTTTTTCACAGACGCACAAACGCAGCGAACAACTACTATCAGTGTGTTGCTGACACAATGCAAATACAATGAATGAAATAACCTGCTGCTAAACTATGCATGCATAGAAGTGTCAACTGTGATTGTGTTGCGAAGCAAAAACACTCACATTTCACGAACTTGCGCTAAAACTGACACCATAAACTGACAAACTAACTGACAATTACAACGTGTTCACTTGTTTTACTTGCTTAGCTTTGTTCTACCTTGCCTTGAATTGACAATGAAATTCGTCGTAATGGTCGCTCATTGTCGTTCAAAGCAAGAACGAAAAGAACGATCAAATTCCGACGAATTTGATTCTCGTGGACTACTGATGCCAGAAACAAGTGCATGAACGCACGCACGAATGCTACAAACACACAAATAGGCTATTACGAGAGATATTAGGAATAACGCTTTTTATATCCATATCCATCTCCGGCTTTAACTCACTCTTCTCTAGATCTCTTGCTTCATGTTAGAGTGGTATTTTTTGCAACATGTTTACTTCATTGCCATTCTTTCACGGTGGCTATTGCACGTGCGCTCGTCAAGCGATCATTCGTTGTTGCATTTTATTATTTTTATTGTACACTTGAATAAGCACGTGCACTTTGAATATTATGTAAGTTGTTGCGACACATGCGACACGCGCGTGAATAAAACGAAAGAAATGGCAAAACAACGACAAAACAAGACAAGACAAAGTGAAACAGAGCAACGAGAATTTCAACTACAAGAACCAACAGAGAGAGAGAGAGAGAGAGAGTAAGAGCATGTGTCACTGTTTGGTACATTTTTTGGCTCTCTTGAAATAACTTTTGCCTATAGTTTGCTTCCGCTCTTTGGTTCACACTCACCCCCTCTAAAACACCCTAAAACATCTCAGCTCAAATACCAGCCCCTAAAGAAGCAGCCAGAGCTGAGCAAATTCCTTTATTCGAGGCTTAATCTTTAACATGCGTACGTACGTAAAATACAGTTGGCGTGTTTTTATCCGATTGAAGATCGACTTAGAGCAGACATTGAGCGAGTCACGTCACTAGCTCAGAGAGAATCTCTATTTTCAGCCTCTTTTTATTCATTTCTAACAACGAGCGGTGTTTTTAGAGCTCGTGGTTATTCGTGGCAACGCTAATATATTTGTTGCTGTTGTTGACGATGTTATCATTGTTGTTGCTGTTGTCCAGCTCGCGGAAAAATCCAGACGAATACACAGATAGACAGGCAGCCAGACAGACACACAAACGACAACATTCCGTACCAAATAAGCTTGTCTGTGGTAGCCTCAACGCCTACTATGTGTTCCACTATGTGAGCTTAAATATAAATCTTGAGAATATCTAGAGCTCTCAGTTATACCAGAGCTTAGTGGACCAAGAGTGCGGCATCGCAGATTGTGGCTGTGTGGGTGGCGTCTCGTAGGCCTCATCACGGTCACAATCTTAGTCATAGTCGCAGTTAGTGTGACACAATACATGGCCACTCTCTATGGGTAAAAAAGGCAAGCTATCTGACAAGCTATGCTATTTTTGCTAAATGTGCACGTGTGTCAATGTCAGCAGCCATGACAATATCTACTGGTGACTATTTACTAGTGACAGCAATGTCATTGACAATGCCAATGGCAGCATTGGTTTCAATGGCACGAATAGCAACAGCAGCAACGGCAGCATCAACAGTAGCATCTATCAAGTAGCCACACTAGTCGAACTTCTCTGTACTGGCATGCACTTGAGCGGTGTCAGTACAGAGAACTCAGACTGCATCATGCGAGTTTGCAATAAATATCAACATGCAGGCATCTCAATCTTGGCCTCGATCGCTTGCTCCGTCATCGTTCTGTCTGTGTCATAAAAAGAGGCTCATGGCTCATAACTCGTGGCTCGTGTGAATAGTAGTTTTTTTGCAAGAATGGCCCCAGTGAGCCTTGACAAGGCAAGCAATGCATTGGAAATAAGAGATAGGGAATAGAGTGTGGCGCAAATTCATGGCCCATAAAGCCTAAACATCTGTACAGTTGTACAGAGATATACAGATGGCTTTCGACTGACCGACTGACTGACTACATTCAGAGTGGGCCATCTGTAGAGATTGTCACATCAGCTGAGCCATCATTTGTGGCCCACGTCAGCTGTGTGCTTTCAAAGCACTGAGCTTTGATATGATTCAGTTTACTTTTGAGATTGTTAGCCAAATATCAAGCCAGCCAGTCCATCTTTGGCCGGAAGTGAATGCACAGAACTCAATAACCATTTAAAGCTACAGCTCCTCGAGTCATTGTTAGTTAATAAACTGACTGGCTAGCTAGCTGATGGTTGTTGGCTGAATAAACACACAACAAACCTATAAGTGACAAAACATCTATCTCTTTCGCTCTCTCGCTCGTTCGCCGTTGAAGTTCAGCCGACTTCAAACTTGTTCGCTATTCTTTGCTTCAGTGTCAGCTCACTATCTCGTGAGAGCGAACAAAGTGAGAGCTTGACCAATGTCACTGAGCCAGACACTGATATACACGTCGGTTGGTCGCTCGCTCGCTTGATTTGACTTGACTCGACTTCACTGAACGCTCAGCTTGGCCTGAGTAAACAAAAATGGAAAAAAGAATACAAGTATAATCATCAGGCGACAAGTACAGTTGCAGGAGTCATCGTCAAAAGGCCTAGTGAAGGAGAATGCAAGTTCAAACAAGAAACAAACGGCAACAGCAGCAGAAACCGAGCTCTTTTCTCACGCCGACCAGCCAGCCAGTTAGCTATCGCTAAAACTAACAATAGCTAGCAATAACCGGCAACAGTCGGATCGCTAGTGAACCAAAGATCTAAATGGTCTGGAATAGTAACGGCCGCTCGGGGTGTCAGTAATGGCTCAATAACGCTATGGGCTCAAAAAGGACGCTCACCAATCAAGTGTTGGCCGAACGTTTGTCACGCTCATTCGCTGTCTCTTTCTTGGGCTCAACATTAGAGAAGCTCTCCAGCTCACAAGGCGAACATTGGCGGGCAAACAACACAAAAGTGCACACGCACAACGTCTGTTTGTCTGTCTTAGTTTCTATCTATCAGTTTGTTTGTGAGCAGAAAAGTGTCACATTGTTTGAGGCCTCAAACTAAAAACCAGTATTAGCAGCAGCAGTCGCAATACAAACAATAGAGAGCACTGTGTTGTGAGTGCTAGAGAACAAAAGAACAACAAAATCTGTGCCGCACTAACTCTGATCTGTTATCATTGACAAGAGCTGAGAAATTAGAGGCTAGAAATCAGCGACGCACTGAGTAATAGCGAGCAGCGAACGTTCAAACTAAAATCGTTCAAAATAATCGAATGCTAGTCAGCATTCGAGGCCACCAAAAGATGAACCTCGAGTCGAAGTTAGTTAGTCAGAATCGAGCGAATAGGTCAGTCAAATAGTGCACGCACGTCGCTATCATTATGGCGCTCGCTTGCGGGCTTCATTGGCCTCATGTTGCCTCAAGATGTGCTCGGCTCGGCTTTGTTCGGCTCAACGGTTTGTTTTTGACTTGGCTCAGGTCCACATGACTCCACGTGGCTCTACTTGGCTCAACTCGGCTCGGCTCGCCACGGCTTGAATATTAATGAGTGGCACGCACATTTGATGAGTGGCAGTGCAGAAGACGTGCACCGGAAGCTCAATTAGCAATGGAAGATCTGTCAGAAGTGTACAGTTTTTTCCTCTACTTTATTTGCTGTTTCGTCATCTTGATTCCATTCTCAAGCCTCTCGTTTTCTTCGTTTCTTTCGTCTTCGTATGTTCCTTCTCATTTTGCCGCTAGTCCCCCCTTTTCTTCTTTATCTTCTTGGCTTTCACATATTGTCGTTGTCCATAAAAAGGCTTCACACGAGTATGACACACGAAAAAAACTTTTTGTTGATGTTTTATCATGCGTTGATAAATTTTGTCGTTGCGTCAACACGCACTCGAGATTTATTCAACAAAAACTACACGAATTTATATGCCAAGACAAGAAAAAACAAAGCAAAGGCAAAAGTAAGAGTTGTTGTAAATAAGTCAAGCACGTGCCATGAAAAGCAAGCTAAATTTCCGCTCCGTTCCTCATCGCATTCGTTTTTCAGTCAATTGCAGATGAAAGCTTGCTTGCTTGCCTGCCTGCTTTCCTGTCTATGTGTGTGCGTGCGTGCAATTGCCTACTATACGTTACCCCAGCGTTGCAAATTTAGTTTAGCGCAAAGCGTGACGAGCTTCCTGAGTTGCCATTAGGTAACAATCGTCACAACAACAATCGGTGTGCTACTTGCTTCAACTGAGCGACGAATGAGTCAAGGCTGCACGTCATTGAGTTCTCATCATCGACTGTGATTGCTGAACGAGCTTGGACAACACTTGTACACACTTCCTGTTTCACAACACACAATAGACTAGCCAATGCACACATCGCCTTGTGCAATGGCCTCGACAGTGTCAATAGCTAAGTGAGAAAATATCACTTAGAAAATTACACTTTGGTCGAGAGATGAAATAACAAATGACAAATAACAATTCATTGGTGAACCACAACTATTAGAGTTACCTGATGCTCTCCAAATAACATCAGCAGGTGGATCAAACAAGTTGTTGTTGCTTTTCCTAACGATTGAATTTAAATGCTTGCATTTATTTCGATTCATGACCTATCTATCTATCTATGCCCACATGCCTCATTGCGCCACCAATGATAGCCTCGATAAGTACAGCACATCTACACACAAACACACACGTTCAGTTGAACGTTTAGTTAAGTCAACTGACGTGAAACGATTGTGTAAGTGGGGCAACAACTCTTTTCGTTCGTCTGCACATTCGTCGTTTACTCGTCGATTGGTTCGTCTGTTCTTTGTTCGTTCTTTCCTCACTGAGTGAGTGAGTGAGTGTTTGTTTATTTATCGTGTTGATCGTTTATCGTTTATTGTTCATTGTTTATTATATGCACTATATCATGCACACACACAGTGAAAGTATGTGTATCATTGTCAGCGAGTGTTCCGCTGCAGGTGGCTGCTCTGAAGGCGAACAAACGAGCGAGCGAGTGTGTTAGCATTGTCATTGCTCATTTTATTTATTTCATACCATTTTATTTAACACAAAAAAGAAACTAGACCAAACTGAACGAGACGGAACAAAACGAACTAAAGCTACAGAGAGCAGCAACACAAGAAAGGAAGCTCAAATGTTCGCTTAATGTTCACTTAAAGTTCGTTGGCCCGAACCGAGCGAGCGAGCACTTGTTCGTGTTGAGTTGAGTTGGGTTGCGTTGCGTTAGTTTAATTCAATTCAATGAAACTCATTTCACAACTAAACTGTGCAAGTTTGTGGGCCAAAATTGAACTGGCCAATTGTTGTTCACCTCGCCTTCTCACATGTCAACGTGTGCGACGATGTTCTGGTGATGGCAACGACGACGACGACACTGACGACAGCATTAGGTTCAACTCATTCCAACTCCAACTCCAACTTATGTGACGGCTCTTGAATGAGCCGTGACAGAGCGAACATGTGTCCCGCTTTCTCTTAGTAGTTTCTCCTCGTTTTGTGGGCACCCCAATTGTTTAGCTCAGGTTCTACTTCGAGCTTTAGCTTCGCTTTGGCTTTCATCAGAAGCTCGCCATGTAATGTTCGTGCTATCGCTATCACTGTTGCCGGTATTGCTATTGTGTTGTACACAGTGCACAGTGTGTTTCCGCATGGCAATGTCCGTGTGTCTCGTCGTTGCCACAAACAAACGCACGTCCCTTCGATAGACTGACAGACAGATAGACTGACGGAGACCAAAGTAAAGACATCTTGCTCTGTTGTGCTCTGCAGATAGAAATACAACTACAACTATAAAGAAAACAACTTAAACTTAAACGAGTGGCTTGCTAGACAAGCCAAATGAATCGTCCGTTCGTCCATTCGTCTGTCCCTCTGGGCCCCGTGTGAACGAAAACATTGACAATTGTTCGACCGACCGACCGACCGACAACAAAAGAAAGAAGCAAAGAGATATTCGCTCAATTGAAATGCGTACCAACTTCCGGTACTCACACTAACGCTCTTTAGGACACTTACTTTGCTCACAATGTCTTTGGCTGTGGCTCTATTGCTCATTCATTTTGTGCACACTGTGCACCTAAGTGCTGCGACTATAAATTGAACGGAACACGTGAAGTTAAAAGAGAAGAGAGGAGAAGAGAAGAGTAGAGGGATGAGCTGAGCTGAGCTGAGTTCATATGGGCAATTGGCACAACACTCAACGCGGCTAACTGTTTGGATCAATGGGAAACTGAAAATTGATGCTTTGTTGCTGAGTTGTTAAACTCAACTGACTTTATTGTTTCAATAAGTCGACAGGAGCACAAAAACACAGTTTGTGTAATTGATTTACCAAAGAACTAACGATCTAACCAGAGCGTGTGTGTAGCTGGAAAGATAATTATCCAACACTAACAATGACAGCCACACCCACATCCATTCGAGATCGCAGCATTCATTTGAGTTGCATGAGTGAGTGCATGCGTGCATGTGTAAGCTCGGTCTATTTGCTGCTCATCTAAAGGGACTCTCTTGGAGTTAGAGGAACTATCTTGCCAAACACTTGCTTTCAAAGCAGCAACTCATCTTTTGGCAGCAACTTTTCCCACAATACGACTATGACGAGCAACACAACAACGATCGCGATCATAACGTTGTGTGTCTTTGTGTGTGTGTTCGTGTCACGGTCGTGGTCACAACATTCAAGCATTCAACTTCGAGCGAGTCGCGAACAGCGCCCACTTGGCACATTGCAATTTATCATTTGCAATGTTGCTGTTGTGCTGATACACGCTAGCTATTAGCATCTTCAACAATCGTTCATTGCAAACAACAACAACAAAGCAATTCCATTGCACGATTCATTTCACATGTTGTAAGCATGAATTCGACACACACACACACACACACACACACACACACACACACACACACATTGAGTGGCAACTGCCATTGAAATTGCGAAATTCAATGAACAGCTCATTAGCAAACATTTGCATCAGATATGTTACTGATGTGAGTGTGGCATCAATAGTTGTATCATCGCATTGTCAATAACGATAGCGACCAGTGACGGTGGCGCTGACGGTAGCGGTAGCGATTGCGTCAGTTGTCAAACGTGTGAACTGACGTCGTATTCCTTTCATTATGAGCACATTTTCTATGACTGACGCTGTTCGCTCACTGTTCATTGTTGTTGTTGCTGTTGTGCCTGTCAACTTTTGTGAGTGTCGACATCGTGCATCTGTGCGCATGCGTGCTCTACTCTTTCACACAGTTAACGGTCTTGGCGTGCGTGCGGCAGCTCCGGGAACAACGACGCCGCGAGCGAACGTCGAGAGCAAGTGCAGCAGCAGCAGCACGCGCGCTAATGAAAATGAAAATGTAAACACACCAGAAGCTCATTCGTTGTTTGGTCGGCCAACTTGTCGGATCGAACCCGCACACACACATATCACTCGATGCACTGACACGAACACATTGACGATTTGTCAACATACAGCTAGCTGATCAGCTAGTTTGACATCAATTAAAATCACAAAGATCCATATCGACTATCCGACTATAACTGATTGCGCCACATTATGCAGCTCGAATTCAAGCAAAATCAAGTTCAAGTTCATCTTCTACACATTCGCTCACATGCATTGTCTTGAATATATTAGCACGCAGTTTGAAATAACCGGATCAGCAATTAGATTCACAAATTGCATCGTCAGTGCAATTTGAAACTTACTCAGTTTCAAAATCACACTCTCACGCTCTCACACACAAGACGAACGGCACACACCACGCACACACCAGTTGACGATTTCCTGCAATTTTGCTGGCCACATTTTCAAGTGCATATAGTGCAAACTGTGTGCACGTGTGTATACAAATTCAGGCGCAACTTCAAGAGAAACAATCATTTTGTCTTGTCCATAGTTATCTCACAAGGTAAGTGTGTTCGCAGTTGAGCCTTAATTGCAGTTGAGCTGCTCTCCCGTCTCACGTAATGAAGGTTACATGGGTTGCAGCAAAGTTGCAAAGAGGTGAAGGGACGAAGGGGGAAACACGAAAAGAAAATGCAGACACCCCCCGCTAGACTGTTAACAGAGTTGAGTATAATTTTAATTGAATGACATGAGCTGTCATGATTGAGAGACAGATGCTGCAGGGATTCTAGCGCTCAGGCGACCTCTAAAATAGAATCCAATAGGTATGTAGTTCTTCGAGTGATATGCTGCCAGCAACATCAATACAAATGATTGTCACTATACGGTACAGGTGGCTACGGCGCCAATTTGATGCCAGCTTCAACAGAGAGGTGAAATACACGCACACATACACACAAGTGGCACACAAGAATAAAAGAAATGGTACACACCATTTGCACGCTCACGGTTTCACAATATTAGTAAGCTTGACATTGAACTGTTGAACTGCTAAAAGTCAAAGCGAGCGCTCTGCGAATTCAAAATCCAATTACAGTGTAATCTGATTTTGTTTTCATTTTCCCCCATGTTATTGAGTGCGAGTTGAAATATTGATCGCTCAAATATTCGTCTGTCTGTCCGTTCGTTCATTCTCTAGGTTGCTCGCCTGCTCGTGTGCCTTGTAGCACCACACTAAGCGAACCCTAATCCATTAGACTCGGTGCACTTCACACACACACACACACACACACACACACACACACATTTGGCTCAACTCACTCTCGACCCATTGCTTATGTCGATAGTGCACGTGTAATCTGCCCTCTCATAAGTGAGCACGTTTACAAGAAAGTGTACATGTTTAAATAGGCCCACTAGCCAATGAAAAAGACGACAGACACACATACACACAGTCGAGAATAGGCAGACAAACAGATAAAACAGTTAGCAAAAGCTGGCTGGCAGTGAGAGCACGACGGACTGACTAACTTTTGACTGAAGAAATGTCGACCCCCGTGCACTGTGCATTGCTGACGGCTCACTGCTCACTAGTTGACGTTGCCGAGGGCGTGGCTAGAAAATATGGGACTCATTCATTCGTTCATTTGCTGGCCCAATGGCTAGACTCGCGCAATATTTTCGCTCGTGATATTCCATCATGTGTGATGATGCACCCTCACACACGTACAAGACACATTTATGAGGGCAACACAATGCAAAAATAAGGAACTAAATTTAGCCGAATGTCAAGTTGTTATTGTTGTTGATGAAAATATCACGGGTCAAACACGACGACGACGAGCTTATCAAAACAAAACAGAGCGATAAACGGATTAACAGACAGGCTAGCAAAGTTGTGCAAACTGTGCAAGATGTGACTGACTGACTGTGAAGTCATGTGATGTGATGTGACTCTTGACATTGAGTCGGTTCAATTCTCGTGTGGGCGTGGCTCCGTTTATTTGCTTCGTCACGCGAAAAGTGACGCCTGTCTTAGTTTGAGTCGCGACTGGCATGTTTGCCCTTATTCGGCTCATCATTATCATTTTTGTCCTTTCTTTACGTTTGTCTGCTCGCCAGTGTGTCTGTTCGTCCGTCCGTCCGTCCGTTCGTTCGTTTGTCAATGATTCTCTGGCGCGACAACAAACCTTTTTGCTCGCTTTTCTACGTGTTTCAAGTTCGAGGTGGACAGTGTGTGTACGTGCTGCTCAAGGTCGACGAGCGGACGAACGAACGAGCGAACGGGTGAACAGAGGAACGCGTAAATAATAGACAGACGGGCCACTTGACAGTTCACAGATCACTGGCACCGTCGTAACTCAATTTGATTTGGCGGCTGTTTGTTGTTGGGAAGGAGGGCTAACGCAAAAGAGGCGTGCCAACTTCTATTGAGCGAAGCCATGCCCACTCCCTCCTCCTTCCCTCGCTCGATGATTGTGTGTGAGTGTAGGTGTGGGTGGGCGTCTTTTAGTGGGTGTGTCCGACACAATAACAACTTGTGAGCGTGTGCGTGTGTCTGGTCTCTTGTGCGAATGCGAGTGTATTGAGACAACAACAAAAAAGCACAGACACCAGCTAGTTTGTGCCGCCTAAGCGAGTCACATGTCTAGCTAATGTATGCTTGCGGTGCGACTCGACTCGGCGAGGCACAAACTTGCACGTGTTGTGCGGCCCAAGAGAGGGTAAAATAAAGAGGAAGATAGAGAGAGAGAGAGAGAGTGCAAGTGCGTAGGCGTGGGCGTCGTATATTTTTTTTATCATACGCACACCTGATTTGCATATCATTTCTTATGAATTTTCATCTGAACTCTGTGCACAAGTGCAAGTGGCGAGGGATAGCTCGTTTTCTCTCTTTCTTCGTTGACAGCTCGCTTGCCTCTTTGCTTGCTCTCGAGTGCGTGCGTGCTTCCGTCTATTTGTCGCTCCAATGACGGTTGCATCACACGCTCTCGTCATCTGATGTCTGGCGAGCAGCGAAACAGCGAATTGCGCAACACACCCACACGAGATTCTGCTGCTCCACAAGCATCGAGTGGCTTGTGTTTAATAGGGAAAAAGTTTGTTTCTCCGTTTGTCAAGACTTCACTCGTCAAGTGTGTGAGCTCTTCGTGCGCTCATGTGTCACTTGGTCATGTCGACTGTTCACTGTTGTCGATGCTGCTACTGATGATGATGCAATGCACACTCGTCGCCAATTCTTTGATTCTCTCGTCTTGTTGTTTTGCTGTCTCACTAGTCCATGCGTCAGTCTACATCTCTTACGAGGGAGTTCGACGACCTCGGCTCGCGCCAAACAACGAGCTTGAGGCAAAATGAATAATAATATCTGTCAATTATTGCTCGCTCTCTTTGTTATTGTCTATAGGTTTGTAGGCCTAACAAAGTAGTCAACAATAACGACACAGAGAACAACAAATGAAACGAAAGAACTGCGAAATGGAGTTGAATTCTTATTCAATTAACATTATTGTTAGCATTATTAGTAAGTGTTCACGCCAATGGGATCGTTGGGATTCAATTTAAAATTTTCAACAGTTTGAGTTTTTGAATAAAAGAGAATCCTAATCTTACAACAGAGCAACAAGATAAGTTTCATTATCAATTTCAAGCGAATTTATCAACTTTGTTGTTTGTTACTCTCAAATAGTTTCCAACGTTCTCCTCCAAACGTTCAACATAGAGAGAACAAAACCGAACAGTAGAAAAGAAAAAGAACAGAAACGAATCTCCTTCTTCATTCTTACTACCGATTGTAAGTTACGATGTCATGCAGAGCTTACGATGAGGAGAGGGCATCGCATGAGGCCAAATGTGTGATGCCAAATTTGAGTGCAAACTAATCGCTCGTCTGTGTGCCGAATTCGATTCGTCGATTGTCGAATGAGTTGAGAGAAATAAGTGCAACGATCATACAAGCATCAAGGCAGTAATACGGCGCACACTCGACTTTCACAAGTTTGTAAGGCTTTCTTTTCTTCGCGTGTCTTCTCGTTCATTTGTTCGTTATTTTCGTTTCGTTTC
This sequence comes from Fragariocoptes setiger, assembly GCA_019968535.1. NCBI lineage: Eukaryota > Metazoa > Arthropoda > Arachnida > Trombidiformes > Phytoptidae > Fragariocoptes > Fragariocoptes setiger. The sequence goes on along the minus strand of JAIFTH010000747.1, from coordinate 1,180 downwards.
GTTCCGTTTCGTTAAGTTTGTTCGATAACTAACGAAAAGTAAAGCAAAGTGAAGTGAAGTAGAGATTCTCAATCAATCGAAGATGGCACATAACAATGGTGGTCAATCTAAAGCTGGTCTCTAGCTCAATTCTCTTGGGACTAACACAACGTGAGTGAACACACACACACACACACAAAGAGAAGTAAATTGTGTTCAGTATCAATGTGTGCGCCTAACCATTTAGTTCTCTAGCGAATCAGCAGCTTGAGTCATTGGCGGCAATTGTCCCAGAACCAACTGCAAATGCAACTGCAATTGCGACTGCAACGATCGTGCGTGTCGTTCGAGATTGACACGCACACCGTCAACAAAGATTGTGAGCCATCAAAGATGGGCCAAGGTGAAAGGAGGCTTTCGCAAGAAAGTTCTCTCTTCTTTTTTTCTCGCAATCTCAGATCTCCTTTACTTTTGCCTTTACTTTCGTTCCCACTAACAGACTAACTGTACGATGGCACCCAAAGCAGTTGCACGCAGAAGCCCCCAATGCAAGCGGCACGCTCAATTCAGCAGTTGGCGGCTAGCCGCTGTTATTGCCAATAGTCGGTAGACAAGCAGCAGAATGAGCACACATGAGTTGGCAAGCTAACCCACTGTGTGTGTCAATTGCAATGACAAAATACGATGGATTCAGAGACAACAGCAACAACACGTAACATCAAAAATAACCCACAACAACAGTAGCAGCAACAATAATGATAACAATAGCTATGGCTGTGGAACCGACAACTGTGACTCTTACTAACATAGCCAAAGTGTGGCAAGCCGAGCTCCTCAAATGGCCTTGCCCTTGGTGTGAGCGCATATTACGTGAACGCAGTCAGTTGTTCACGTGACTAAGAACAAAAAAAGCCACAACAATCGTTGCTTATTGCTTTGCTTCTTACCATCACAATAGGTCGTATTGACCGGCAAAGTTGGCTGCCTTAATCGCTCACGAAAATCGATAAAGGCGAACGCAAAGAAGGGCATGTACAAGGCAAGCTTTGCTTGTTGACTGCGCTCATCCATTGATACTTTGGTGGCTCATTTGATGCGCCTAATGACGCGATAAGTCCATCACACGGATACATAGGCAGGCAGGCAGGCAGACACACACACACACACACACACACACACACACACACACACACACACACAC
>JAIFTH010000746.1:0-17383 GCA_019968535.1 Fragariocoptes setiger | reverse complement strand
AAACAAAACAAAACAAAACAAAACAAAACAAAACAAAACAAAACAAAACAAAACAATCTCCAAAGCCAATAAATAATCAAGCAATAATAACAACAAGCACACAAAGTCAAGACAAGTCAATTACTGGTGCTACAACATCACACAATTAAGTATAGCGATTGTGTCAGTAGTACCAATCACCAGATAGTCAGCAGCAGCAATAAGAAGTAAAGCAATAACAAACATTGGCAATACCGAGCAGAGCAACACTAATAACAGAGAGTAGCTAACTAACTGACAAGCGAACGCGAGAAGCCAGCCAAAATGACAGGCCACATGACTGCAATGGAGGCGCTCAAGTTGCACGGACAACACTTGACCGCGTACGAGCATCTTGAGTTGGGTCAAATCTACAATGAGCCAGTGTACTATTTGGGCATCGATGCGGCCAAAGAGAAGATCGTGTGTGACGAATCGTTACCCAACAGCGGCTACGACGATGACAACGGCAGCTACATCAAGGTGATTCACGATCACATTGCGTTCCGTTACGAGATCCTACAGGTGATCGGGCGCGGCTCGTTCGGCCAGGTAGTGCGCGCGCACGACCACAAAACCAATCAAGACGTGGCGCTCAAGATCATACGCAACAAGAAACGCTTCCACCAGCAGGCACTGATTGAGGTGAAAATATTGGACCATCTGAACAAGTGTTGTCGGCAAACCACGCTCAACGACGGCCACGACTCAACCGGTGCCAACTCAACCCGCAGCGGGCGTACCAATCAAGGCGCCAGCCAAGCGGGCATGCCGTCACCCAATAGCGTCGACAGTGGTCGAGCATCATCGTCGACATCGACATCGTCGTCGGCATCATCATCGTCGCCGTCATCGTCGTTGTCAATGTCGGCCTCATCGACGACGCCCCCGATGGCGGCGGCGGCGGCCGCTGCTGCTGCTTCGCGCTCCAATCAACAGCGCCGTCGCCACTCGAATAACAACAATCACTCGAACAAAGGCCAACAACAACAATCACCCTTCGTCAACACTGCCAACAACGCCAATCAGTTTGTCATCCAAATGATCGATCATTTCTATTTTCGCAATCATTTGTGCATCACATTCGAGCTATTGGGCATGAATTTGTACGAACTAATTAAGCGCAACTCGTACCAAGGGTTCAGTTTGAATTTGATACGCAAATTTGCTTACTCGTTGGTGCAATGTTTGCGCATCTTAAATCGCGAAAAGATCATCCATTGCGATTTGAAGCCCGAGAACATATTGTTGCGCGATCGCGGCAGCAGCTCCATCAAGGTGATCGATTTCGGTAGCTCGTGCTTCACTCATCAGCGCATCTACACGTACATTCAGTCGCGCTTTTATCGTTCGCCCGAGGTCATCCTTGGCTTGCCCTACAACACTGCCATTGACATGTGGAGCTTGGCGTGCATTCTGGCCGAGCTGCTAACGGGCGATCCGTTGTTTCCGGGCGAGAACGAGGCAGATCAGCTGGGTTGCATCATGGAAGTATGCTCATTACCGCCGCCCGCAGTGCTGGAAGCGGCCACCAGAGGTCGACTATTCTTTGACTCGCACGGTGAGCCGCGTCAAACAGTCAACTCGAAGGGCAAACGGCGTCGCGTGGGCTCGAAACCTTTAGCGTTGCTGTTGAACTGCGAGGAGGCTGATTTTATCGACTTCATTGAGCGTTGTCTCGATTGGAATCCGCGCAGTCGAATGACGCCCGATGAGGCCATTCGGCATCCGTGGATGGCCGACTATGCTCGTCATGTTACGACCACCACCAGCACCGCTTTTGCCACGCCCATGGTCAGCCCACACCAGCAGCAACAGGAACAGCAATCGGAGAAATTGATCACTAGCACAATTATTTATCCACCTCCTCATCGTCAGCAGCAGCAGCAGCAGCAACAGCAACAACATACGCTCACTTCAAGTAGCAATAATTCTCATGCCATGGTCAAACAACACCGACACTCGGTGGCCACCCAAACTGCAATCAATTATTCCAATCAATTTTCGTCGGCGGTCTTGGCGTCAAGCTCGACGTGCGTGTCATCGTCGTCGTCGTCGTCGTCGTCGTCATCGTCATCGTTGATCTCGAATGACAACAATCACCCTATCATTGGCAACAGACATGCCAGTGTTAATCATCGGCAGCATAATTTCACTCACCCTAACAACATGGCACCCCAGCAGCAACAATATGCACCTGTCAATCTCAAAACGACCCACAGCAACACGAATGCTGCCATACAAAGGCGTGTCAGTTGTGCGGCCGTGCCAAGTGCATCGGGGTTTCACGTGTCATCGGCCACAAGTAACACAAGCGGCTTGGCATCGTTACGTCAATCGTTTGGTGCCAGCACGACAGCACTGCCAACCACAACCACAAACACAGCATCGTTGGCGTCGTCGTCGTCGTCTTCAATGTCGTTTGGCTTGTCCAGTAACGCACTCATTGGCCAGATCACGGAGCCTCATCAGCTGACAGCCTCCTCGAGCTCATCGTTGAGCAACTGTTGCGACTCAGAGCATTCATCGAATCTCAGGCACAACAGTATGACTACTAGTGATAATTGTACGAGCAACAATCGCTTGTTGGCTGCCTCAAAATCGGCCTACATTATAACGACGGGCTCAAATGGTGGAGCCGACAATAACAACAAGCGCCAGTTATACCACACTAGCTACAACATGGACGTGCAACTGAGCGAGCAGTTCAATCATTTGAATGCGCACAATAGTAGTCAAGCCGATAGCAGCTCACAATCGCCCAATTGTGTAACTCAACAGCACAGTCAGCAGCATGGACATAACATGGATGTTAACAACAACAACAGTGTTGCCGAGAATCACACCAATCTCAATGAGATGCTATCAAAAGAATGTCCGCGCCAGTCTGTGCCGAACCAATCAGCTGCCAATTTGTCTCAAAGGCTCGCCATGCATCTCTAGCGTGATCATTATTATCATTGAATTGTTGTCGATTGATATAAAATTACAATGTTGCAATGGAATGATCAACTCAACAAACAAACAATGTGACGTCTAGTCGTCGTGCGGCCATTAAGGCCGCATTCAAAAAGAAGCATCAAAAAAGAGAAAGAAATACACGTAAACTCGCTTACCATGCTGACAAGACAAGTGTATGTATATAGCAGCAATGATCAACTGTAATCAATAGCAATAGATTAGTCAACAATGAATAGCGAAAGCAGAGCTTGAACGAAAGTGAACGAATTCATAGTCATAAATTCGCCACAATTAGGGACAATCAGTGCAATACCGATGTAATGTTACAGCTACAACGGACGTTGACCCACTTACACTGTGCTCCGTGTTCATTGTGTGTGTGTGCCTTCAAAAATGTTCATTGCGTCACTGTGCTGTGTGTGTTTGAGTTACACCTTCATTCACAATAAACACACTTTCACATTGACGTAGATTGTGCACGAGAGGCACTGGGTCTGGATATACACACAAACTTGGAGATACTTATGTTGGAAACAACAACCGCTTCGAGCAGTAACAGAGTAGAAAGAGGAACAAGCAAGTAACCAAGTAACAACTAAGTTAAACTAAACAATTGTGATATATGTACAATACAGTAGTGTACTGTGTCACACGAACAGACAAAGACGAGACAGACACAGAAAGGAGTGGAGCGCCTCATTGAAGAGTGTGTTGACACTTTGGGCACACCATTTGGTGCAATGGTTCAATGATGCAATGATGCGATAGTTCAATGTTGCAATGGTGTATTAGTCGGGACATCAAAAGCGACAACTATAAATACAACGACAACAATGACAGCGATAGCAGATCAAGAATCAACTTGGAGTCAGCTTAGATTCATTAGACTCACACTATTTCACTGGAATCAACAATAACGCGCTCTAATGCTTTTACTTTTGCTCAGCAGTGCCGTTGATGTTGCTAATGCGTTGTGATGCTAATGAACCCACTTTCAATCTATTAAGCAAGCTTTCCGATCCATCAGACATGAGCTCTGAACGCAACAAGCAAGCGAGCGAGTTAACGCGCTACACACAGTGACCCCAATCGGATGCAACAGCGCAACGCACTGTGGTTGTTTTTTATCAAACTCTTTAGACCAAAAATCTCGCTTTGTAGGAACGAAAAATTGTAACATCAGCAACATACAAAGTACTATTATACACACACAAACACATACGGACCGACACACATTACACCAATGATGCAACCAAGTATTTAGCACAAGTCAACTTTTATGTCGACGTTCGGCTTGAGAAGCCAAACATCATCGAGCATTAACGGAATGCAAATACGCGCATACACGTATTAGTAGTTGAATTGAGCAACAACAAAACAGTAGCAAATAGTGGCAATTTGCATTCACAGCGCTTTTCACAACCAATCCAATATAATTATGTACTCAAGCACACACACACAAACACAATCCTTCATTAACTGTCCGTACGTGAACAATAACAGCGACTTTACGAATTAGGTATTGCTTCATCAAGTGAACAAGAGAACAGCACTAAAGAGCGAAGAGCAGATTCTTGCACATTGTGATTCTCACACATCTTTCTCACTTAAAAAGAGAAAGAAAGAGAGCAATAAATAAGTAATAATATGCGTGTTCATTCTTATCGATCAAGAGAAAATGAAATAAATCATCAATGAACGCGAGTAGCGAGCTCAATGAGGCAGCGATCTCACGAGTTTTTACTTATAACTGTTTACTCTCGAACGAACTCACTATTTCTAGAACTATCGTTGACGATCTGTCGAAGCTTGAAGTCGATTAAGATTTCATCAATTCACGACATTTGAGGCACATGATGATAATATGCGCCAGCAGCGGCCGAAGTGTACGCGGCGGCCACCGCAGCCGTCGGAGGGTACGACCAATAAATGATTGGCTGGTAAAAGGTGGTGGCAGGCGTCGGAGGCACCGGATGTGTGCCCATGGCATGAGCGGCAACGGGCACATTAGCTACATTGGCAGCAGCCGATGGCGCATGATTAGCGGCGTGATTAGGGTGCATTCGATGATGTTGGTTGTTGGCAGCTTTGTGATGATTGTGATGGTGATTGCCATTACTATGATTGCTGTTACTGTTGTTGTTGTTGCTATTGTAGCGTCTGTGATTGCTGTGATTATGGCTGGAATGAAGTGCAGCGCCAGTACTGTTGGCAATAGTGTTGGTGCTGTGGGTATTGGGTGTCCCATGGAGTGTGGTAACGCCATCGATGGCAGCAATCGAAACAGTTGTTTCGGAACAATCGGTGTTGGACGGTGTTGTTGGCGTTGTTGGTGTAGTTGAGCTGGAGGTTGAGCTGGAGTTTGAGTTTGAGTTAGAGCCTAAAGCAGAAGCAGCACCTGTTGGCATTGTTTGAGCTGCCACAGGGGCCGGCACGTGCGATTGAGCTGTCACCATTGCATGTGTTGGCATGTGTTGATGTGTGTGATGATGCGCATGCGATTGCGAATGCGGATAGTGGAGAGCGTGATATGCTGCTGCAGGAACGTAGGGATTGAGAGGGCCGGGCGCAGGGGCACCGTGTAGGCCCATGTTGGCGTGATGCGTCAACATAGGCATGCCGCAGTTGTTGGTTGGCATGTGTGACGCCGACGGGTGGCGCGACGAATTCATTGGCAAACCGTACGTGAGCACCAGATTCATGTCGTCCACCGAACATTGGAACACTTCGATGTAACGCTGCTTCTTGCCGTAGCACATGTTCTTGTGATGGCGCTTGTGTGCGGTCGCGTGCGCCGCCTGCTCGCTGTCCATTTGAATGAACGCCTCACCCGAAGGCTGGCCCTGTGCATTGTACACCATGTGCACTCCCTGGAAAAGCACACTGGCGCTGTGCTCGCCCAGAAAATCAATTATTTGCTCCACTTGTGCCTCGTACGGGAGGCCACGCAATCGCACACAATCTTTGCGATGCGTGCCGCCAGGTGGCAGCATGTGTGATGGCACACACGCGGCCACATGATGATGCTGAGTGGCGCCGCTCACGTGTCCATGTACCGTGTACGAGCCGTGTGCGTGTGGCGGGCCCGGCATGTAGGCGCTCGGTGCGTTGGCAAGATGGTGGACGTGGGCATGAGCGGCATACACAGGTGCTGCTGCTGCTGGTGCCGATACGAGAGGCTGCGGCACAATCGAAGCTGTAGGTCGTATGGCCGAGGCCATCACAAGTGGCGCCACCTGTAGATTGGTAGTGGCACTAATGTTGTTGGTGGCAGCGTTGGCGGCATCAGCGGAGGCACCGGCGGAAGCAGCAAAAGCGGCCGCTGTGGATATTTGCATAGTGTTAGCACTTGTTAAGCTATTGTTATCACTGTTGTTGTTACAACTGCTATGCTCTGCGCTGCTGCTGTTACTACTACTGTTGTTGGTGGCCGAATCACTGTAACAACACTCGGCGCTCTCATTGATCTCGTTGTCTGATTGACAACACACGGAACGACGAGAGGCCGCATCGTCGATCGACGGACATCGGCTGCTGTCGAGCGAGCTGTTAGGCACCGAGCTGTCGACAGCGACACCTGAGTCGGCACGCTCAGGCGCGCCCGCCGCTGCTTGCACATGCATCTGCATCTGCACCTGCACTAGAACAGGGGCCACCGAGTCAACATTGCTGCTGCTGTTGGACGTGGCAGTTGATTTTTGCTGTGAATTATCAACAACAGCATGCTTCGTTAGGCCGTTGTTGTTATTGCTGCTGATGTTGTTTGACGACGACGACGAAGAAAGTGACTTTGTGCCGCTGGCGCTGCCGTTACCGATGATTTTGTCGCGATACGACACTCGGCCCACAAACGATGCAGTGGACGAGGACGAGGATGAACCTGTGTCGTGTGGCGTTTCAGCATGCACTGTGGCGCTGCTTGCGATACTATTTGCTGTATTGGTGCCACTATTGTTATTATTAATGTGGGAGTTCATCTTTGGCTTCACTGATTGAGCTTGCCGCTGCTGCTTGTTGGTGTGGTTAAATTGGCTGGCACATCCTGCATTCGAAGCAGAATGTGCAGTGTGTGCAGTGTGTGCAGAATGGGACGAGTTGTTTGCAGTTTGCTGTTCCGTGGAACGATTGAGCACTTGCTGAACTTCGGCCGTGGTACTGCGAAACAATTCAATGTAACGCGAACCGATTGTTTGGCGATGCTTTTGGATTGCACGCTGTGCTAGCTCGTCCGACTCGAACAACACAAACGCATCGCCTGTGGCTCGACCGTCGCTACGATGCACGAACAATATTCCATCCGAGTCGTGCATCACTTTCGATGCTTTGTTTTTGTCATTGTCTTGGAAGAATGCAATCTAATCGACCGATAGATCGGTGAGCGAGATCAACAGACGGTAGAACAATTAGTTGTAGTTGTCGCTAGAAAATCATGATCGTCTCGTGTCAGTATTGCTTCACACAAATCAAACACTTACCACTTGTTGAGCGGTACAGTTGTATGGCAGGCCGCGCATTCGAATGATTGCCTGAGCGCCGCGCGACAAAAACACCTGCGCCTTATTGTTGGTGCCTGAATTGACATTGGTGGACAATTTAGGTTGATTATTATAATTATTGGTTGACGTTGATGTTGTTGTTGTTGTGTTAGTTGTTGCACGGCGAGATTGATTGAGATTGTTAGCAAGTGATGCAGTTTGTAGTGATTGTTGTTGGTGTTGACGTTGACGTCGTTGGTGCCGTTTTTGTTGTCGGTGTTGTTGTGGTTGTGGATTTATTGGCATTGCATTGACAATCAATTCAGATGTCACCGTTGATGGTTTGATTGTTGGCGGTGTTTTGTTATCGATGATGTCGACATCATTAGAGCAATTAGTGTTGTCGTTTGTATTGGCCGTTTCCGGTATGGGCAACGTAGTTGTGGTCGTGATTGTTGGCATGGCAGGTGTTGTTCGTTTTGTGTTTGATTTGAGTTTCATTGTTGTTGGCGTTGTTGAGTTTTTTCACACGATAATATTTGATGACACACGCACGGAGAGGTAATTTTGATTTCAAATAATTTTCAATAATAAGGTTCGGTCCGAACAGGAATGGGTCGTGGTGGGTTGCAACAAAATTTATAATAATTGTAACACAGTAGAGAGAACAAGACAAATTTACGATGGATTAGCACATTTTCAGTCAGTCTGTCTGTCTATGTATATCTTCCCTTGTTCTTCACTAGTATTTTCTTTTTGAATTCAGTAATGTATCAATTGATAAATTCATAGATTGTGTAAGCGTAGATTTGTTTGAGATTTTTTTCTTCGACCAATCAAGCTTATCGATTCAGTTTCATATTAATTCGGTGTCAATTTTCGGTAAACTATTTGTTGTAAGCTATTAATTTTTTAAATTATGTCTGTCAACGTAGAATGACGACGTTAACGTAGAAGATGTTGCTGGTAATTAAAGGTAGTTAAAGTTGTGTCTTGTGTGTGTGAGTGATCAATCAATTTTACATCAATTGTCGATGTCAATTGTCAATCGTTGTCATTAAATAGAGATTTTACAATCACGAAATGGATGGACCACGTATTTAAACACACTCAGCCCATTCGTTCATTCATTGACTCACACTAGTAATGATTGAGTCAATCATTGATTCATACACAACTGACAATTGTGAAATGAAATTACTCTCACACACACACACACACATATCGAGACACACGCACACACTTGTTCTGGTTGCTCTGGCTGTTCGTTGTTGTCGGTGTGTAACACACACACACACACCTCAATGATGATCACCACAAGTCTGACGGCGATGCTCTATCCACAATCACAATCACAACGACAACGATCGTTGATTATTATTATTATCAAACTAACACAAGTGACGCCTTATTTGACGAATGAGAGCTGCTTGCGCTTATGCTGGTGCACCAATTGCATATTCACACATACACGCACACGTACGCACACAGCATACGCACACACACGGCGTGCAGTAGAGAGCAGTGTGTGAGCAGATGATTCAACAACGACAGCGACGATCTTGACGAGTGATCGTTGACTACACCAAGTGTCTTTGCATTAGCCGTAGTGAGCTTGTGTTGTGATATGTTACAATGCGTGTGTGCTTGTTTATTCAAGTGTGTGTGTGTCGCCACCAAGCACCTTCGTCGTGTGGTGGCGCCACTGTCGTACAAATCTTGCGACTAATAATCATCATTTGCTATTCGTTGTCACTTGACTTGAAATCGTTAATGAAAAAGCTCTGTGATAACGAGCTTTTTTTCGAGAGATTCAACTCTTTTATTGTGTCGCAATTCCCACACGCACGCTCACATGGATTCATACGAAGCACAAAACAGCAACTGCGATCGATATCGATCACACTCGACCGGCAGGCAAGCAGACAGACAAACAGACAAACCGATATCTTTCACAATAAGGCCGACGGATCGATAATCGCCATATTTTAGCCAACGAGTGGCAATTCAAGATCAACAGGCGCCGACATGGATCAACATTGACAAGATGGAGCACCTGTCTGTCTGTGTGTCTGTCATTGTTCCTCATTGTAATCTCTCATTGAGGTTCGGAGATAGGATCGTGAGGAGGATTCAAATGTTGAGCAATCATTAATCCAGTCGTAGTCTTATATCTGACTCTTGTGTCAAAGTAATCATTGCTATTGACAAAAAAACCTGTCAGAAATGATGTTATTGTCACTCGATTGTCTTCAATTATCAATTGTGAAGGTTAATCGAAAAGTGTTGACTTCCGGCAGGAGTTGGCACACTCGACACGACACACAGCTCGGTGAGCTCAACTCGGCTCAGCACAGCTCATATCAACACAGTTCGCTTCACACGACTGGTAGAGAAAGAAAACCAACTTGTAACGACAATATCATCACTTCATCAATAAGAGATTTTGTGGTCAACAATCACTCGCACATCACTTGGCAACAGACAAGTGATGTGCGTGTGTGAGTTAAAACAAAGTAAGCCATCTGCCTCGAATCTACTACGATATGTTATCAGCTCAGATGTGGGCCGAGTACATTTTGGGTGCATCACTTGTTGTTGTCATTAGTGTAATAATTGATTATTAGTGTGATTTGTTGTTGTTTTTACTCTGATTGATTGAGCGTGCGCGCTAATTGCGAGCTTACGCGCGCGCTATGCTATGTAGTAGTTGATCATTAATTGTCCATGTATCGAGTCATAATAATCAATCAATCAATCGATCAGCATCGATGATGATCAACGTCGTCATCGCAACAATTGTCACTTTGTTGACGGTCGAACTCAAATGTTTGCATATTTGTTTCTAACATCTCGCCGTTCATTTCAAAGAGCCAAACAAACAAATGATCACTATTTCAGCGAGAGCTCTCGATCTCTGATGAGGTCATTATTATTATTACAATTGTCATTGTACAGTGGTTTAATGACTAACGTGCCGTCATAAAAGTTGATTGAACATTCATCGAGAGTGAATGTCGTCTCGTCTTAATGTCGATGATGTTTCCAATGATGATCGTGAATTATCGTTGCAAAAGGTAATAATCGGTATATTTGATTATTTTCGAAATAATTCACTCACGATAAAAATCATCGTCAATTCAAGAACATTTAGAATTTCAATGTGCAGTTGCTTATTTCATCAAATCGTTTAGATTAAATCCCAAGCGAACAAATTCAATGAATCAAATGAATCGATAATAATTGACAGTCTAACAGAGAGAGAGAGAGTCAATGTTCGTCGTGTGTCAGCCAATCTTGGAGCGGCTGGGCCGGCTGGCCAGCTGTGTAGTCTCGTGTACTCTCAAAATAATCACTTGTTGTGCCTGCCGATCGACAGCATTGCAATCTATGCCTATCTAATTGCCAGGCATAGATTGCAATTTGCAACCTACGGTGCTGCTTATTGTTGTTGATTATCGTGCGCTGATCTGTCATGGCACGAGTAATGTTGAGTGACACACGAGCAACATGTGATCAGCATGTGTGGCGCTGTCTTGATGAGATTGAGTTATAGAAGCGACCAGAGAGTGTTCACCAATAACAAACGGCAAAGATAGCGTCATTGTTGAAACAATGTGATTTTTGTTGTTGTCTACGATTGTGTTCACACAACAAGCAGTAGTAACAGTGGTGGCAACAATGGGAGCTCGCTGTGTCTCACTCATTCTGCTTGCTTGATGTGTCCAGTGATCATTATTGATCAGATCGAAGTGGTCATTAAATGCAAAATTAAAATCAAAATCAATCTAAATTAAAACTAAAACTAAAACTAAAACAATGCATATACGTATGTAAAATGAAACTAAAGCTAGCAGTTGCACTTGTACTAACACTGACACATGACATGTGCAATGCCATGCCATGCTGTTGATAATTGTTCACTGCTATGATCACTGCTTGATAATTACAACAATGGCTTGATAAGAGCACAAATAAAGCTTGTCATAAAGTTGCTTGTGGCTGTTCAGTGCAGCACTTGCATTGTCAACAGCAGTATGTTTTCTGCTGCAATCAGGCTATAATGAAAAGTCAATAAAGCTGCAATAGTGAATTCTCACACGCTCAAAGGTTGCCAAGACACACTCTCATGTAGAGTACAATGAGAAGTGCTGCCAACTAACAACCTTCGCCATAATAAGCAGCTTTCAATTAGGGCTAACGGTGAGATGCAAACCACTCACACCCACGACACACTTGCTGTACACGACGCATACTAGCTCATTGAAAGTCAAATGTTGCTTTGATGTGATAACGATAATCATGACAATCATTCTCACTCATTAAAATAAATGTCCGAATGATAATAATAATTAAAGAAAGTCGAGTGTAGAAATATTCAACCAATTTCGACTTTTGTTGCTGATCAGCATTGCTGTTGTTCTCACTTTAGCTGTAAACCTTGAGATGCGATTGAGCGCGAAAAGATTGTTGACTTACCTGCGGCAATGTTGATGAAATCCTCACCGTTGGCTCGATACACTTCAATGTAACGCTGGCCCATGTGATGCTTGTGTCGTTTAAGCGCCAAATCGCGATGCTCTTGGCTGACGAATCGTATTAACGCTTCGCCATTGCGTCGACCCATTGGACTTAGACACAGTGCAACTCCGCCCCTAATACAACAAACACATGATCGAAGGATTGATTGATGTCAAGATGTCGAGATTGAACAGAACAGAGCAACACATTAGAGTTATGCTCGTGATCTTGTCGCTCATTGTCGCAATTGTTCTCTATCTTAGATTATACTCGAATTGTGTTTAATAATCAACACAGATGAAATTTTCGACTGTTGAAGTTTAAAACTACACATGCTCTTCAACTATAGTGTTATTCCATGATCACGTATGAACTACACGAGATTGATAACTTACTTGACAATGTTGAGGCCGGCAAAGAATGACGCAATGTCCTGATCGCTCGATTGCCACGGAAGACCACGCGCTCGAACCACTGTATTGTCGTCTATCACTTCGTTTCTATTGCTGTGCCGTGTAATTGATTGCAATTGTTGTTTTTGTGTGGAATAAAATTATAATTGTGTGTGTGTAATAAGTGATATTTGATTATTAGCCCCTGATGTCAGTCGATCGGTCGTTCGGTCAATTGATCAAGGGAGTCATCAAGAGATTGAGAGATCAGGTTCATCAATCAATCGATAGATTGGTGCAACTTACCATATTCCTGATTGCAAACATTCATCAATAAATTCAGGCCTCACAAATTCGTGCCCTAATTGGTTATTATTCGTCGCAATGTCAGTCGATTGTGGTCAATTATTCATCAATACGTCGAATGGAACAAAAACAATGTCTGGTTAGTTATTTTTCAGCAAATATTTAATGCAGCAGATATCAGTAGTAATTGATTGAACAGTAATCTCCTCTCACTTATATCACTATGAATATTTATTTTATTTAATTGTACAAATCAAGCTACGAAATGGTCTCGTTGCAACTACTCTACTGCTGCTGCTGCTGTTGTTGTCGTTGTTACACTTCTCCTTTTATTGTTGAGCTTGAGAACTGCCCCACTCGCTAACATTGTTGGTATCATTTGTAGCCATTGTGAGCTGCTAATCACCGAGCAATTGACTGACACGCACACACACCCACCCAGACACACATGAATATGCACACTGCAGTAAAAATTAACAATGTTTGAGTGGAAACGGACGAACGAACGAGCGAACGAGCGAACGGATGGACAGACGGACAAATTTAGTTTCCATAGCGATGCTCGTTGTTGGGTTACAGAAAGTCAGTCACAATTGGCAATTGATTTTGTGCAATATTCAGATGTCAGATGTCAAATGGTGCTACTAGTAGCTGCCTACACTACTGTATTCAATGATACTGTAGTCTCTGTGCATGTGGTTCGATCAATTAATTAGTGCATTGACCAATCCACTGATAATTCATTGCTTCGAGTCAGTGATCGCACCGTGAATGATCAAATTTCGATCGACTCTCGGCAATATCATCTAGTTGTTGATTGATTGAATTTATTGGCAATTTATAATTGCGACACTTGGTGCAACGTGGCATCTCATTATCTTGTCGACAAGAAAACTAGACGATAAGAAGAATGCACCACTCAATCGAACATTCATTGAATGATGCAGTTACGCTGAGCAAGCTTGTGACTCTCTTTCTCAATTGAGCTCACAAACTAATCGAATGAAATTGGCGATAATGTATTTTTGACTCTCACAAATGTGTACAATAGTATGTGACATCAAAGCTTAACCCTTCTAAGGAGTAGGCTATTGTTTTGTTGCTGCACTGCATTGAGTTGAAGCACCAACTGCTCAACTGAGTGAACTGAATACCAATAAACTAATAACAATGGTTTGGGGGTGACTAGTAATCAAGTAACCAAGTGAGAGGTCTCAAGAGAGAGAATTACAGACAGATGATTAGGACAAATAGTCGGACAGCACGACGATGAGAGTACAATCTTAGTGGTTGAGCTGACAATATTAGCTCATTACCAGTAAATTACCGTAGTGATTGCTGAGACAATGGACACGACAACCACAATCAAATCTTCAAAAAAATTGCCACAATAAGTATTATAGTCAGTACCACAGAGTCTTATAAAGCATTCAACACTAACTCGGTTGCGCCTACCAGTGTCGTCGTTTGCCGGTTAGCCGGTTATAAACTAACAAGCTGATCATTGTTTTTAATTTCGAATTGTGAAAAAAAAAGACATCTGCAACCTCTTTCGACACCAATTGTTTTCTTGAAAGAATTATCTGCAATAGGTCAGCATCTGCAGCTTATCATCATAAATGTTAAGTACACGTCATTCTCATTAGCATTACCCGAGCTCACAGCTAACAAGCTGCATTGATGAGCTGGTCGATTTGCGAAATGCAGGTTCACATACGTCGGTAGCAACACAGCAATACAAAGAAGGCTGAAGGACTCGTCATTAAACTCATCTATTGATTGTTAATTAATCGAGTCCTTTAGTTTTTTTTTCGTTGCACACACGACTCAACACACGTTTCTCAACAACCAAATCCATTTGATTTGGTCCATCTGACCAAATCATTGTCGTCAAATAAATCATTAGATGCTCGTTTTGTTTCTTTCGTTTCGTTGTTGAGCTCTCGTTTATTGGACAGCATTAATTCCAAAATTAGAATGCTGTGAAGAAGAAAATTAGATAAGAATGCTTTGAATAAACATTCTTGTATTCAACTCTGTTTCCTTTCAATCCGTTTCTAATCTGTTATTCTAATTATTGTTAATGTTACCGTTTGTCTTGCCTGTTTCGGCGAATGTTTGTTAGTTTCTGCTGCTTCTGTCGTTGTACTTACCTTGATTTAGCAGATTCAATATTATAACAATCATTGATTGGAGCTGCAATTGAACGCCCGATAATTGAGCAACATTATCCACTGATGTTGAACTTGACGTTGGCTCACATTGATACTCGGTGACATAGCCAGTCTGATTGATGAAGTCTGTTAGGTGATAAAATGAGTGGTGGAATAAAATTATTAATTAGTCATTTCATGATCATATTAATCGATTGATATTCATACAGTTATTCATTGAATTGAGTGAACGATGAAGCATTGAGTCGATTTCATAGAGCTTCCAGCGACTATATCTATTAAATTAAACTAGACACCCTCTTTATATCTATCTCTATCTCTATCTCAAGCGAAAAGCAAGCAAAGCAAAGTGGAACATGAAGTAAGGTAAACAGGAAAAACCATAATGATAATAATGATCGTAATTTTGTAGAATTTTATGTGAACGATAAGGTTCGTTTAGGTTGTTTCGGTGTTATTGAGCAACAACGACAACGGCAACCAGCACACTAGCTATATAAACGATTGTCAGTGATGGGGCAATGATTGTTGAGTGAAATAATTTTCAACTTTTCAAACATTGCACACATCACACATAGCTATAGCAAACAATATGTATGTTGTTTAACAAGCAGCATCTTGATGAAGTCGAGCATTGCTGCCGGTCTAGTGGCACTCGGCGTTCGTTGACTTGAAGCACACACACACGCACAGGTCATTCGTTCCGGTCTCCGGTAAGCGAACAAGCGCTTTCTAGACAGTACAAGTGCTATACGTATCACTTATGACAACGACATCAACAACAACGTGGCAGTGATTATTTACGAGCCAACTGGCCAACTGGCTGGCTTGGTAACGAACGCACAAATGGACAAGTGAAATCAGTGCATTCTGGCGGCCAACTGGTGGAGCTTGACTATAATGAGCGCCTGCACTGCCATCGAATCAAGAGGCTGCTGCTGCTGCCGCTGCTATTAGGCTGCTCGCTCGAGGTTCAGCAGATTTCTATTGGACAAACAGCTGATTGGATATTTGTGCAGTGACATTATCGTTGAAGTTTGTTGTTGCTCCGTTGGTGTGTGTGTCGACGCCGACGCCGACGCCAACGCCAACGAACTGCGCTCGCCAGCCGCCTCACTGGCTAATCGAAATCAACGCTAGTATAGAAGTGGAAGTTGCAGCAAACAGCGTGTTTCTGTTTGTTAGTTTGATAAATGTCGTCATCGTCGAATGGAAACTTTAAGCGAGCGAGGAGCGAATGAACGAACGAACGATCCGACAAACTAACGAACGTTCAAACGACCGTCTGTCTGTCCGAATATTTGTCTGTCTGGAGTTTTCTTCTTCTTCTTTTTTAAAAGCTGAAGAAGAAGCTTATTCCGAGTAGGAGCTTCGTTGAGTTTTCAGCTTTTAGCATTCAGTGCTTCTAGTATTCAATGCAATCTTCTAGTAATCGAATGCATCGAACCGAAAGTGCACTGTGTGCGTGCGTGTGACTGTTGTATGTTTATCGTGACCGTCGTGTATAGAGTGTGTATGTGTATGTGTGTGTGCAACGGCCGCGACCAAGACCAAGATCATCGAGTTAAGTCTGTTCGAGTCGAGTCAAGTCAAACATTAGCAACAAGTGCACTGGCTGCTGCTTCTTTTCTCGCTCTTTAGTTGCTTCTGTGTCTGCTTCTGCTTTCTCTCTGCCTCTATTTCTACACACTTCTTCTTCTTCTTCTTCTTCTTCTTGTTCTGCTAATGCAATGATGAGCTCTTGAAATTCTCCACAAAGTGAAACGAAACGAGATGAAGTGAAAAGAAACGAAAGGAAATGCGATGCAACTCATTGCTGTTCAAGTTTTCCAAGTTGAGTTCCAAGTTCAATACGCCGTCCGTCCGTGTATGCGTTCGTCCATGTGTCTTATCGCCAGCCGGCCGGCCGACTTCAGTGCGTGGCCGGCATCCTCGTCAGCACTGAAGCTGAGACTTTAGCTTGTTAGCAGGTTTAAACAGTACAAAGAAAGCATGGCACTAACAGGTAACAGGCAACAAGTGCGTATCGACATGAACACGTCGTACAAGTCATTGGATGACGAGAAGCGTTCGCTCGCTCGCTTGCTGGCTGTCAGGCTGGCTGCTTTAATGCTGGCTGTGCGCGTGTGCCTGCTCGCTATTTGCGAATTCAGTGTCCAGTGATAACGACACACATACTCACAAATACACACGACCAACGGTTGGCCAGCAACAACAGCCATAGCACAGGCAGCAAGTGCCGACGCGAGCCGACGCGCAGTTGCACTTTCACAGCAGTCAAGGTTGAGCTTGTTGTTGCTGTTGTGTGGATGCGGCACCGATAATGGCATACCATCGTCAGTCGATCGGTCGGTCGGTCGTTCGGCTGGCTGGCTGGCCGGATTCACACACGCACGCAGCATTTTTGCATTGCACGGCGCGGCACGGCACGGCAGCACATCAACGTGCACGACACGCACGACTTGCACAACATGCTTTGCTTTACACTAGCGAGCACATTAAAGTACGCATAATGTATCTCACCAATGGTTGGTGT
>JAIFTH010000046.1:0-82428 GCA_019968535.1 Fragariocoptes setiger | reverse complement strand
ACACACACACACACACACACACACACACACACACACACACACACACACACGCATAGGCTAACTAAAAGAACGTCAGCACCAACCATGCACAAGCACGAAGCCTATAAATGATTTGCCATTAAAATGTCATCAATCTCGCAATGTCGACATGTACACAATTTTGTTGTCGTTGTCCTTATGTTGTTGTTGTTGCTGTTGCTGTCACCGTTCATGTTGTTATAATAGCCGACTGTTATGACTGCTAGTAGAAAAGAAAGAAAAAGAAGAAAAGAAATGCATCAAAGTGAAATTCGTTCATTTCGTGCGTCAGATATTTCTGTTCTTTTTTTCCACTCAATCTAACGACACGCTCACTGTACCACCGAATCATGTGAACACCGCGCTAATCTAACAGCATTGATTGCCATGTGAACATGTACATTGTGTGTACGATCTTTGTGCGCACAGATCGTGCCATTGAATTTATGCTGTACGTAAACATAACACACGCATCGTGTGTAATGTGTGCGCACGTAATGCTGTGCACATACATAGTGTAGCTGACTATTAGCACAGCGGTGAATGGTGTGCACATGCAAACAAAAGCTGGTGAGAGCAAAATGCAGATTGGCCACAATTTTGTCTTCCCTGTTTCTCTCACAACAATCAGTTGGCTGATGTTCGCTTTTGATTTGTGTGCTTGTTGTTGTGTTGGCCTCACTTCGTTGTTTGTTGGCGCTGACATTCATTGTTATGTGTATGTGCATACAAACAACGCGTGCACGCAACATTTTCGACTCATGCTATACAATGAGCATCAACTACACACTCACAGCAGCTGTAAGTGTGCTCTCTCTCTCTCTCTCTCTTCATACTGTAATAGTAGTAGTAGTGTCATAAGCACACAGACGGACAGTCAGACTATGACAACGACACGTGCACGCAATCGGGCCTCACTCGGCGCTCTTGCACCGCGAGAGCTGCTTCGAGTCGAACTGAATTGAACTGACAAGTAACTGACTGTGGAAAAAGTGTGCGTCCGATTCAAAAGTCGAAATGTCATTGCGTTGCGCCGGATTGCCAACAGTCATTGAATATGACATTCAATTGACACTTGCATTGCAAGCAATGTGCAATTGAATCGAATCGAATTGATTTGTGTCAGAATGTGTATTGCACAACATCAACGACACACATGCTGATCATTTTCATTCACAAGTTCATGTTCACTCAATCAATTTTGTCACTCAATTTTGTGTCGTTGTTCACATACTCAATTGATGGGCCACTTACGCTGCGTTCATATACGAGCTCGTGATTTCGTGATCAAACAATAGTCAAATGTACGACTTGACAACACGCCGTATGACAAAACCAAGCGTTGACATTTGATCTTTCAGTTGAATCCTATCCGTGTAGTTTATCAACACGGATAGTTTTTCTGAATGAATACATGAACGTTTGTGGAAGCACTCATTCATGCAAATTCAGAATGCTCGTTGAGTTGGGAATGCAAATGCAGATAAAAGAGAATCACTTGTCACATCTTTTTGTTGTTCGCTACTGATCGCCATCATCGAATGTCCATCGTATTTCACAAGTTGTTCGACGAAATTCTATCTCATTCGATCCGATCCGATTGATTTCAGGCAGTCACAGAATAAGATTGAGTTTCCAAAACAAAAGTGCTGGTCGGATTATTGATGATTGTGCAATAATGTCTCTTCACTGATGCCTGGAACAAGTTCATTCACAATTATGACAATTATTGTGGCTAGTGAATCATGAATCATGACGACCTATGTTTTTCTTCGTGTAATTCTGACGTTCATCACGTTATTACGTCAGAAGACACCCACGTAGTTTGTCACACTTGACTTGTGACTCACGCGCATCATCATCATCAATAACATAAACATCATTTGAATGAGAGCAATAAGTAGTTTAGTTCAAATGAAGACACGATAACAACAACAATAAGTGTGTGGCTCAATTTAATAGCAATTGTATAGATTTGTAACAACAACAACGACACCATTTGAAGAGCTAAATTTAGGCGACGAGAACGAAGCGTAGCAGTTGAAATTACCACATACTCTCCAACTCCAGCTCCTGACGAGCGTCTTGAATCACAGCGGTCTGCTACTTGCGCCAGTTTGTAACAGCCAGTCATATCAGATGACAAACGAACAAACAACAAACAGATGGGCAAAATCACAATTGCACAATCTCAATTCTATTGTGTTATCTGGTTGTGTTCCGATTGTCATCGTGATATGGTGATTCTAATGAGACTTGATAGAATTAGTATTTTATTTTCTCATTCTTGATTTAATTGACTTAGTATTTTGTGTATGTGTATCATCGTTTTGGCTGCGTTCTTCACATTCTTTGCATGAGCAAATAGCTGGATGAGTTATCTGAGGTATCATGAGCTGATTACTGTTGTTGCACTACACAATAGTACACATGCACATTCGCCACATGTGTATGCTTATGTGTGCTGCGTGTAGTGTGTAGCTGTAATAGGCACAACATGAGCATGAAATTCCTATTGCTGTTGTTGTAATTGAATCAAACAACAGGCTCCAGCACAGTCTAACATTCGAGACAACGGCCGAGACAAATTCAAAATGACAAATTGAATTTGTCAAGCACAAATCAAAACATTCGATCTTTGTGTGTGCGTTATCCTTCATAAACATTACAACATTTGGTAATGAATTACTCGAGCAATGCTCAGTAATGAACACACACACACACACACACTCACATGTAAACTAATTAGAATTAAATTGAGCCTGAATCGAAACTGTTGGACTCTAGGGAATTGCACATTCAATTAGTTGAGTTAGGTTTGTTTTAGACAATTGTTTTACTTACAAGCAAGATTTTGTGATTACAACAGAGTTTCTATAATCATGTTATGCTCACACCACATGATGTGTCATACACAAACACACACACACACTGTGTACATCATCGTAAAGATCATGATACATGGAATTTGAATTTGATTTGGTCTGAGAAACTCGTACCAACTTGTATACTTATGAATGCAACAAATATGGGAATCGTTGTGATTAACTAGTAATTGCTAGGTGTTCATCATCATTGCTAAGAATAATGCTGGATAAGAAAAATTCATCTACGAATGATGATTACAGCTGTGCAATCAATCTTACGTTACGCTTTTCTAGTAGGGTTTATCATTACCTAACCGTAAGTTAAGTAACAACATACCTGGTCATTAGGGAACAACTTTTGTGCAAGATCATTGACAATCAATTGTTATTAGTATACTAGTATTCAAATCTCTAGTTTAGTTGATACACACACACACACATAAACTAATTATAAATTTCTTTAAAAATCCTTGTCAATCCTTGAAGCAGCTGACCATGTGAGCAGCAAGAAACACGTGCCGGTCATCACTTCGTCGTCAATTTCAACTGCAACACCAACTGCAACAGCAGCGGCGGATGCAGCGGCGGCAGCAGCAGCAGCCGCGGCACCAACAATAACGTATGAAAGTGATCCCAACAGTCAGGTGCAAACATTGGCCAATTATATGGCCGATTACAATGCCGTCGTTTACAGTCAATACTCGCCAACGGTGGCTAGCTTACAGCAAGTGTATTATCATCATCATGCAGCGCATCATCCACATCATCATCCGGCTGTGATTGCAACACGTGACGCGTTTCATCATCATCACCATCCGCATCATCCCACACACCCTCATCATCATCATCATCCGCACGCGCATTTGCACGCGCATCATACTGCTGCAGCCACTGCTCACATTACTCATCATCCTCATTCGCAGCATCACCAGCAGCAACAATCGCCATTACCAACCGAGCACACTATGGCCCACAATCAGCACACCAGTATGGGCTCTAGTCCTGCAGGAAACAGTCCTCAACAACAACTAGCGGTGGCCTCACACACACAATTAGACTCGACATCGCATTACACACCGTCAGCGTCAGCGTCGTCGTCGTCGTCGTCGTTGCATTTGACAAGCACTGCCTATGTGCCAACACACACTGCTGACAACGGCACCGCCAGAAACAATCACAACAACACTGGCAACAATGCTAACGGCGCCAATGATACAGCCAACGTTGATTCGACGGCTTTCTTCGCCGAGCAATCGCCCACTTCCGCTCCAACTACTAACTTCCTCGGTGTGGGCGGACCGCTGATCAATGGTGGCGCCTCAGGGACTGCCGATCAGCAGCAATTACAACATTCAACTATTACTAACACCCTTCACATGCACGCGTCACACCCGCATCACGGACACGCCCATCATCAGCAACAACTTCAGCAGCAACAGCAACAGCAGCAATCGCAAACTATTGAGCCACACCATCAACACATGTATCAAACGTCAGGTGTGATGGTCGATACAACACAATCGTCAATAGCAACATTGAGTGAGTTCATATAACGGAATTTTATTATAGATTAAAATGCACGAAAAAAGAAACTCGATATGTCGAATAATAATTGCTAATCGATCCATTCAACTAATTATTAAAACAATCTTTTCATCCGTGCAGATCCGTATTATTATAGCGCCATGAGCGCGGCCGTTGGCATCGGTCAACGGACCAATCTGTCGCCTTAGACTAAAGACCTTGGGAACGAAATCACACTTAGGAAACACCAAAGCAACAACAAAGCAAAACAAAACTGAATTAAACTAAACTAAACAAGCAAGGAATAACCAATTATAAGCAAGACCAGAATTTCACTCAACAAAGGCCTCAAAATGGGAATGTTGCACATACTACATATAACACATGTACTGATCACATGAATCAACTAGAAAGCGAGCAACTGCTGCTTTGTCGATGTCGATCGGTCTCTGTTTGTCAGTATAACTAGCTGGCTATAATATTAATCCATATCGTATGTTGAATGATGACACAAGGAACAGAGGAATCTCCATTGTAAAAATTGTAAACCAAACTTCAATTATCATCACACCACAGAGTAGAATCAACACTATGAAAACAAACAAACTATCATAGTGATCCTTCCTTTTAGCGAACCATCACGCAAGCAAAAACAATGTTCATTATTATGACACGCGTTTGTATCAAACTTATTACATGTAATCTGTGTGCAACTTACGCAATTTTCACTCACACTCTCTAAGGAACTCTACACAGCAAACTTCTTCAAATGATTGTACACACACACACATTGACTTTACAACACACTCAATTGCATAATCTTGTCGTTTTGCTACTCTCTGATCACAAGCACACTGTCTCGCAATGTGTTCGATTTTGCTAATCGATCTATCACCAGATTAGACAACAGACAATATTGATTGAAAATGCAATGGATAGAGCAAACTGACATCAAGCAAGTCCAACCAATCAAATCAATAAAATACAAACACTTGAAACAATTGAATAAAAAAAGCAAATGGTCAAAAATGATTTCGTCTCTAGCGCCGTTCTACATCGATAGGTGGCACCACTTGTGCGAATCCAAAACCCATGCCTCTGAAGTCATGAGTTGAGACAACTGCAGTGGCGCCATCTTCATTTGGCCTCATTGATAACAACACATTGATTGTGCTCACAAACTTCTCGTGACAAAAACTACTAACATGATTCATAAATCATCAAGTTAGAAAGAGCTAGTGCCAATTCTCACAGCTAGTTTATTCAATGCATCCTCGCATGTGACTGCTCACTTGCAAGGACTTAAAGAAAGTCGATACGTGAAAGTTGAGTTCAAGTTATTGCTGCCGCTAACATAGTATTGATAGAAAAATAGATGAAAACTAAGCACACGGCAACTCACTACATACGTGTGATACAAGTGACAAAAAATTCATTTCGTCGTAAGAATTTCACTTAGTCGATCGTCAGTTCGATACTGTTTGCTGACTATTTGTCAAGCGACATAAGCTACAAGTGTGTTTACATACAATACTGGATATGTAGCACACTGACGAACGTGACATCTTATTGTGAGATGACTGACTGACTAACTAACAATATGTGACAATGATCATAACGCACACGGTCGCCAAGGTTGTTGTCGCGAATTTCATTTCGTCGTTAGAGTGTGGCTTGTGTTGGCAGCGACAATTGCACGTCGTTTTTGCACTTGATTGGGAAAAATTTTCCACTCAAGATCGTTACCTGATATGAAATGAAAATGAAAAAGAAGGAACACTCAACACACAACAAACATATTTTGGGCTTACATTTCAGGCTCATTGTGTGCAATGAATCGCTGAATGTGTGACGCACAAGCGACGAATACGCGAACAAACGAAGTGTTGCGTAAAAATATCATCCACAAAAAAGGAAATTTATTAATATAAAATTTCCTCAATGGATCGTCTGACTGATGACTAGCTAACTATTACCGCCTGAGTGTGTATGATCATAATGATGATTGAGATTTTGACCAAACGCGAACGGATTTCCATCGCCAGCTATCACCATCTAGCTTACTGAAAGAAAGGCCAACAATCAACTAATGTCTATGCCATGCTGCCCTCATTAATCGATCATTTATCGATAACAATAATGCGCGACTGTAATGACTCATGAGTGAGTGAGTGTGAGTGTGCGTGTGGAATGCGTATGTCGTAGCGTTGACAGCTCCGAGGCCATTGTGTCATTGGCAAACGGGAAATACGAAAAGCTTCTTTCTTCGTTTCTTCTTCAGCTTCTTCTTATTTTTCTTCTCCACTAATATACAAGTCTTTCCTTGCCATTTTAGCCATATTTGTTCAGTCGACTGTTAGTGTTTAGAATAATTGTTTATTGGTTAAAATGAAATGAATTATGACGACGACAAGTGCAATCGTTGCGGCTAATGTTAACTACCAACAACAATGACGTCAATCATGCTATATCATTGTCGTTATTCGTATTATTCAGTTATGCATTGCTATCATTGTCAGTCGGTCGCATAAACAAAATCATTGTATTGACACCAACAGCAAAGACGACAACGATTAACGGACAATCAATCGTTGTCAGTCAGTCAAAAGCAGGCGCACAGCAGAAAGAGCATTGACACTCATACTATCTATGATAACAATCGAACAAAACAAATTCAAAACTACTTAAAACAACACTATCTGCTCTTTCGTCAGATGTGTGTTTCTCTGAAATCTGAACGAACACATGAAGAACAAGTGTGATGCAAATTAAAACGGCGATTCTAAGTTTCTTGTTTACAAAGAAGCCACTGTTAGAAGTTTACCACGCCATGATTTATAGAGCTCGCTGACATTTGCATGTTCTTAGTAGTCTCACATACTACAGCCATTACGAAGCAGTTAGCTCAAAACGATGATCACCATAGATTCGAACGTCGTGATTATGGCCGATTGACGTCTATCGGCCATGATCATGACAATTTCGAATAACACGATATCAATAGCATAATAATTGATGTTTAGAGGCTCTCACGAGTCACATCCACACAATTGTCGAGACTCATCAAAGATCGATGAGTGTGTAAACAAACGAAATGCACTGAAACAAACAGTCGAACAATTAGACAGACGAGACACTCGTTTTTGCCGCTGAAAGTTTCTCGAGCTAACTGCCAGCTCGAGTTCTATAGAAAACTCTCTTTCTCTTTCGTTCTCTTCAGCAATGTGAACGAACAATTGCTGATGCTAAAAATGATATAAACATCGACACCTTGCTGTTATTCCAGGCATTTAGACAAGAGAGAAAGCTAGCGAAAGCACTCGTGTTCTCATAGCACACGCTCAACATCACACATTGCACTTGTTTTGATTTGCCTTGTGCTTTTTGCTTTGTGTCTTGCGGCTTGTGGTGCTCCGATTGATTGTGTGTATTAGGTGCTGCGATACCGTCACACAAGTCATATACGCACACAGTCGACAGTGCAGACCCCAAGCAACAAATTAGCTATATTTTCTCGCTCGACACACAGACTCGCTCTCTTTGCTTTCTCTCTCTCTCTCTCTCTCTCTCGCTCGTTAACTCACTTTCTCGTTTACTTTTCTTATAACTTTCTCCCTGTCTTATAATTTTCTAAGAGTGTGTGCGTGCGTGCATGTGGCAAATGCTCGACGTCAAGATCGCCGTAGTCTTCGTAGTCGTCGAGGTGGTTGTAGTAGTCGTGGTCGTTCGTGTTGTCTGACGTGTGAGTCTCACGTTTCCTCACGCGTCGCTGTTTGTGTATATTCGTGAGAGTGTGTGTGTGTTATGTTTGTTTGTTAGCTCACTTCCATCGACCATCCATCGCATCGGCTGTCGATGTGCTGCCGCCGGTTTGTCTATCTCTCACTGCATTTCTCTGTATGTAACATCGTTGTAGCAGTCGTCGTTGAGCTAAGGATCGAGAGCTCGAGTTATTTTTTGCTTTCGATGCTTCGAAAAGCACTGACTGACTCTGTTCTTGTTGTGGGAGCTGTATGTTCTTGAGTGAGAGACAGAGATAGTTTCACTTGTACTTTGTTTGATTGGTTAGTTGGCTCTAATTTGTTTGGCATTGCTTGACTCTACTTCTAACTAAAATTGCGGCTAGCATTGTTAGTTAGGATGCTTTCCAGCGTTCAACACCATAAGCTGTGGGCCATAAGCAACAGGCTAATAATGCAAGCCACCAATATTGCAAGCATCACCACTACCGCATGCTCGCTCGAGCTGAAGTGGAGCATCGTCGTAAACGCACACATTGAGTACAAAAGCGCGCACACAGCGAAAGTTCGCTAGCGAACTTTCAGTGTGTGCGGTTTTGTACTCAAGCCATTGGAGCTTGTGTACACTTCAAGCCGCTATCGTAATGAGTACGCATATGTGTATGTGGTGAGTGTGTGTGTTTGATGCTTTAGTCAATCTGACAAACTACCTACAAGAAAAAGTGTTTGTGAGATGTTGCGCGTGCGCACTCTGACTTATCGCAAGTTAGCTAGCTACTTATGTGCTTGTGTGTGCGGGTGTGTCAGTTACCATTTGTGCCACTGGTTGAGTGTGTATCATATTTTATCATCATTATCGTTACAACTTTGTCACTAGTCAAATCAATAAGAACAAGAAGAAAGAAGAAGAAGAAAACGAAGAAGTGTCGTCTCGATGATTTCCTGAAAGCTTGATTGCACACATACACAGAAACGCGCAATTCAGTGAACTCTCAACACTCACATTCGATTGGGGTCCACTAACCGACATACAAACTCGTCCACACATACTTATATTAAAATTACAACAAAGTGAAATATCCATAAGCAACAGCTATAACCGTTATGATGGAAAATGAAGAGAAGAACAAAAAATTGTTTCCCCAAAAATTATGGGATCTGGTGAATGAGCCTCGCTATCACCACTGTTTACGTTGGTCCGACGATGGTGAGCGCGTTTATTTGGACCGCGATCGACTTGAGCAGGATTATCTAGCCACACCCGAGAATCAATTCCATACACGCAAAGCGATTTCGTTCGTACGCCAGATGAATATGTACGGCTTTCGCAAAGTTGACGATCATCATTATGAGAATGAAAACTTCCGCCGCGATGCAGCTTATTTGCTCAAACGAATGTTTCGTCGTGTACCCATAAAGGATCTGGTTAATAATTTGTATTCCAATGTATCACCGCCACCTGCACCCATCTATGGGGACACACAGTCGATAGCGTACGGCGATTGCTCAGTGGCATCGTCATCATCGCCAATTCTCAGCATTGTTAGTGACAATGATGATCCGGTTGATTTATCTCGCGAAAAACCAAATCTAGAACAACAATTCGAACAGCAACAACAACAACAATATCAGCACAATTTTATGTTGCAACAGCACCAATTACAGCAACAACATCGACAATTTCACCAACAACAAGAATTGCTTCTTCGCCGACAACTAGAAGAACAACAACAACAGCAGCAACAATTGTCGCTAAATCATCACATAAGAACATGGATTCAGCTTTTGATGTACGATCCGTGCATTGCATCAGCATTATTCAATGGCACAAATAGCAACAACATTCATAACAACGACAATATCAACGCCGCAAACATTCTTGACAATGTTGCGGCTTTGTTGAGAATGTCGACCACCATCAGCCAACCACCTGTTTAATTCCTGTTTGTTATTCCGTATGTCCACCGTCCGTTATCTGGGTGTCCTGGGATCCCTTCTTCAGTTAAATTCTGTTCCCTCCCTCTTGTCCACTTGTTACTGAGTGATTTAGCACAGAGAAGACCCCATAATGTGTTTTAATCTTATTAAAATTTATTATTAATAATGATAATAATTGCTTTCAGTTTTTCTGGTCTGCTCGTTCCCCTTAAGTTAAAATTTAACACCCCTTATGACCTTGTTGCAATATAATCAATCCTCTCACTATAAAGATGTAAATATACCGCCACTAATCGCAATATTTTCTCCCGTGATATATGAACCGTCGTCACTACATAGCAGTGACACCATGCCTCCAATTTCATCAGCACGTCCAATACGTTTCAAAGATGTATGTTCTATCATTGAATCATTCTGACTTTCGTTTTCCCACAGCAGTCTACTAAACTCTGTTTTGATGATTCCAGGTGCCACACAATTGACACGAATGTTGTAGCGCCCGAGCTCAACCGACATATTGCGAGTCATTCCAAGAAGAGCGGTCTTGCTGACACAATAAGCTCCGATGAATGGTAAACCAGCATAGGCGCCTATTGACGAAATGTACACGATCGATCCGCCAGCTTCACCATTTTTCTTCATGTGAGGCACAACTGATTTGGTCAACATAAAAGCAGCCTTGACATTAACCTCGAATATTTTGTCGAATTGGCTTTCACTCATTTCTACAAATTCTCCAAAATACGGATTGACTGCGGCATTAGACACTAGACAGTTGATCTTGCCAAATTCCTTCAGAGTGAAATCAATGAGATTCTGGCGGTCATCTTCTTTTCCAACATGGCACACAATTCCACGAACATCTTTCAAACCTTCAGCATGGCATGATTCGAGCGCTTTTTTGACGTTCTCTTCACGTCGGCTACTGATAACGACTTTGGCTCCATCAATTGCCAATCGTTTGGCCATGGCTAGTCCAATGCTGAGCAAAATGAATATGGTAGCAATAGCAAGTTTTTAACAAGTTGTTAGATATAAAATTAAATTTTCAAAATTTGTACAAAGATAGGAAAATATCTACCCCTCAGTTGATGCAGTCACTATGGCAACTCGATTAGCCAATTTTTGTGTAAGACTGGCGGATGATGTCGAGAATCTCCTGGCATTTAATTTGATATTTGTAACATTTGAGCAGGGTCTTGTGAGCAATGATCTACAAGTTAAGCTTAATGTGTTGACTAAAGTTTTGTTAGCCATCTCAAAGCTTCCTATTGGTCTTAGTGCTCGTAGAATGATTCAAATCTTGAAATGTTAGAGACAGTAATTGAAAAAAATATTATGGAACAAAATCAACATGTCACCGGGAGACAGGCAAGATATGTTCAACACTTGGAGTTCAGGTCTTGGACTTCAAGTGGTCTGTTTTGTTTGGACATCAATCAGCTGATCGTGCACTAAAAATGGGAAAACACCCAAATGTTGCGCCCCGACCCTGCTGATTCCACCAATAACGTCGCAGTGCTGATTCGGCGGTGCTCGAACAGGCTTTTTGCATTGATCAACAATCAATCTCGAATATTCCAATTCATTATTTGAATCAAATCTGATCAATCATCAATGAAAATAACAAGCGAGAAAGTTTTCCCTATATTAAACTTAACAATCGATGATAGCGCTTGCATCTGAAGACAAGGGCTAAAAGAAAAACGTCGAGAAACATCTGCAAGCTCACACCTGGACCATAATTTATCAATAAATCTATTGTTTTTCATACAGCTATATCATTATCATCATTTTGATCAAACATCAAATCTGCATAGCTGCATAACAGACATGGATGGTGACGGAGAAAACCAAGGTGGCGAGGATCGTCGAATGAGGGACCTATTGGGTCTTGTTAAGTTTTGCCTTGATACCACTGCCAAAGATGACACCACCACAAACAGTACACCCGAACAAATGGATCCTGAACGTCGGGCATGGCTCCAAGAGGCTTTGAACAGTATGACAATCGATGTAGTAGCCCAAATAGTGGAAAACCTTACACTCCTCAAGAAAGCAATCGGTGAAATGAACAAAAACGATGTTGAAATTGACGAGGATGAAATGATTGATTCCATGGACTACTTGCTGGATTTGTGTGAAGAAGTAGACTACGCACAAGATTTTTGCAAGCTCAACGGTTTTGAAATATTCACGCCGTTGCTCAAATGCAGTTATATCAACCTACAAACGAAAGCTTGCGATTTGATAGCCGGGTTGGCACAGAATAATCCTTACTGTCAAGATGAGGCGGCCAAAACCGGTATCTTGGAATTGCTCACAAAGATCGTTGACGATCAAGAGGAGCACGTGAAGCTACGCGTAAAATCTCTTTATGCTCTTTCGACAATTGTCAGGGCAAACAAACATACTTTGGAACAATTCGACACAAAGTACAATGGGCTTACTGTACTGACGAAACTCTTACAGATTCAACCACGCGACGAGGCTATCATAGAGCAACAAAACACTGGCACTACCGTAGATCGTGACAGCGAAAACGAATGGTGGAAAAAATTACGAATCAAATCATCATTTCTGATTGCAGCATTATGTGCCGAAAATTGTCATGTTATCAACGTTCTCTTTAATATGGGAATGGTTGAACAGGTGATGTTGTTATTACAAACATTGCCGCATGATGAGACACACGAATATTTGCTCTCGATTCTGACTAGCTTATGTAGACATAAGCCCGAGTATAAGCAGGAGTCCCTCCGTCCAGAGTTTCGTCTTGTTAGTATGCTTAATGAAAAATTGGCCGATACCAAAACCGATGATAGCGAAAGGGATATTATTGTAGAGCTTAAGACTGCATTGGAATCAAGTTGATTACACCCTTTGTTTACGACCACAAAGCTTTTATAGTTATAGTTTCTAGATGGCCTATCATGACACGAGATTTTCTTGTTCATTCCTATCCAAACAACTCTTGATTTATCGAAAAATTTTGATCCTACTATCGGAGGAACGCTTCATAATACTCTATTTAATATTAATATATAAAAACACATACTATGTTTTACGTTGAATTTCTAGTGTCTGTTACCATCGACTCACGACGAGAATGGACTACACAAACTTTAAGGAGGTGTAAATTATGTCCCGGTCATTATTGACAGTTTGTTGACATTCAATTGAATCATCAATGCTAATTAATTACACACATCATTGAACCATCTGAACTCTATTTACCTTAGATCATATTTGCTAGGTCTCAACAAGTTGCGTACCATCTAGCTTCTAGATGCAGCTCTATACAGCCGTGTCAAGTACCTTCACTCACTCAATGGAGTGGCTGCAGTTTGGTTGTCACGTAATGGCACGATTGTCTTTAGACGGCCAAACATCTCATCTCAAGAATTGAATATAAAGCCTAGTCTTTCACAGTCACACTATTTACTTGTGAGTGCGTTTAAAGGGTTATAGCTCATATAGACGGCAGATGTTCCCTGAATTCACGAACCCCCAGCTTAACATCCGGCATGTGCATCTGTCGACATGGCATGACAGATGCAATCGCACTTGATAGTGCCATTTAGAGTGACGATTAGATAAGCTGAAAAAATGCTAACATGGGAATAAGCGGTCATTCTATGGAAAGAAAGGAAGAGAAAAGGACTGGGCGAATGAATTGGCACACTGTATGATTTATGCCAACACGAAAAAGATCGATTGCAAATCTAACTCAATGAGCCCAATCGACAGATGCTTTTCTCCTACATGTGTCACTGTATGATCGATATTATAGTAGATATGTTAGTGTGAATTTTACGCCAACTAAGCAGAAAGAGCACCACACAATAAGAAGAATGTGAATCAATATCGGATGCCTCAGAAACAGACTTCAAGATACACATCTAGACTCATTTGGCGGCCACTTCTTGAGTCTTTTATTGTTGTCCATCATCGTTATCACCTTCACAACAAACACGCACCATTTGTTGATTTGCTGGTGAAAACAGTCTAGCAATCGTCTTGAACAACAAGTCAACAATGCGAATATTAAATCAATAGAGAGCAATTCAGTTGTTATTGGACAGAAGAAAACAAAATCAACTGTACACATAATGGTGGCTCTCGTTATGATGATTATGTTGGGTCAGTTGCGTGTGTTGACTAATTTATTTCTCTTTATGGTTTTGACCATGAAACATACACCGCATTCGGTAAACATTGCGGAGGCATAAACAACAGTTCGATGTTTGTATTCGTGAGTGAAATTGGTTCATATTGAAATCTGGCTTGGTGAGATTGAAACGAGAAGAACCGACCAATTGAAGTGGTGTATCGAGAAAACCTGTCGAATTGTTGATTGTGAAACATTTGACATGCATCAAGCTCGTGACGATCAATTCAATCAATCGTAATGCCATCGATATGCTTATAGAGACGTAATTGATAGCGTACTGTCTAGCCGAATGTGTGTCTGTTGTGACAGACACCAACAGTCTGTCAGAAAGTTGTCAATCAATAAAACCGTTAGACAATGAAAAAGATACTTGGGCACGTTCGCACATTTACACACTTGTTAATAGCACTATCAAGTGAAAGCTATTTTTATCAACCTCTGTTTCCTGAGAAAACCAACAACTCTTGAGATAATCTAATTGAGGCAACGGAAAATTTTTGCCCAGAGTGGCGGGAAAAATACAAGATTCATGTTATAGTGTGGCGCAATTTGTTGTCCCGTGTCATTTTGTGTTGCTAAGACGATGTCAATAATCGAGGACATGGGTAAACATAAATCAGTTGTCTCGGTCTGCTTACCTGTCTCGTGGGTGGTTTACATCAAACCATCTTAATACTTTCCAAGCTAAATGAACCACATCATGAAACGTTCATAGTTGAGAAGAAATCGCAACAACAGCAATAATATCGAATCTGAAAGTCTCGAGAAAACCAATACTAATAATAATAACAATGATCAATAAGTGCAAATTCAGTGCCCGATGCAACGCTTACGATCTGCACTTGTTTCATTTCAGTATACACAAACAACAAAGTAGAGTACAGAAACATACGCGCGAGATAAAGTGTCAACGTCACAATTCGAGATCAATAATCATGTAACAACATTGGAAAAGATCAATCAAAACATGTCTGAGGATTTTGTATTAATCAATTAGAGCACTGCGATATACAGGAAATGAACTTTTCACGCACGACAATTAATTGTGCGGAAATATGAACGTTTAAATTTTGCACACTTTCTAATTGCTATTATCTAAATCTTAATCGTATATGATCATTGCTCAACAACATCACACATTATCAAGAATGTTTTGTTGCTGTTGATGCCTCGATGATCCGCACGAATGTGCGAATGATTTCGATCGATGTCACTCCTATCCATCAGTGATTGAGTCAGCAATTCTCGAATCTCTCAAGTGTCCACACAAAATAGTAATCATAATTACATTGGTAAAAGTGGCGCAGCAGATCTTTGTCAGCGATGACAAGGCTCTTATCGCCGAAACCCCCTCACTTGAGCTATGTAGCAGTACGTTGTGTAAATGTAAAGTGGATGATGCGAAATGTGGATCACATGAATCATAGATTACTGTCTGGAGCCAACTATCGTCTATTGCTTTGTTGCACTTTTGTAACGTAAATTCACACACCAACGGAACAGTCGGTCGATCTGTCAAGATGATAAAATGAAACGAAGTGCAAAAAGCAGAATGAAACTTCTTGAGTTGAGAACAATCCGGTAGCTTTGTTCCGCCTGAATGCTATCAGAATGATCGCGAGTGAATTGAACTACAATCAAGCGTCTGGAAATCAAATTGTATAATCAAATGTATGATTTCGGTGACATCGTCTATTCTCCTTAATGAATATCTGAAACTGATATGGAGCTTTCTGTAATTAAATAGAGCACTACACAATGAGTTCAATCGACACAATTTGGCTAACCTTTGAGCTTATATGGAAGAGCTCACACCAAGTTTTTATCGCCCGTAAAATCAATCATGAATACATTATTCTATTGAACTCAGATATGCCATTCTCATTCTTGTTGCTGGTGTTGTTTTGTGCTGTAGGTAGTATGGTCCCAATTATGATGAATCAAACAACAACCATTGCCTACACTCAAATATGCGCTTGTACTAAGTGACGCCAATAAGCAGCTATTGATTTGATTTGGTTGAAGAATTTCATCCGTCACACGCATAAAGCAATGCACTTGTTTGCATCCACAATGCACATTTTTCTTTTTCTCACATTCTTGAGCCTAAAATGAATCATCTGATCGTGAATTCCTGTGGCACACTCTTTATCATAGTTCTCAACTATGGTTAAATGTTTGCTTAATTCATTGTTAGAGTTGTTGTAGTGCGTCATCTCCTCTGTCTGGACATATAATAATTGAACTTTTAAATTGTTGCTTTGCCGTTCAATGCACACCGAAACTTGGATAGCTTGATGCTATAGGCGAGAGAAAAAGCTAAAAACAATGATGAGAGTAACACAATAGTGAGACGTATGTCCATTTGCACGTACACTTCTTAAGAGTCTTCAGTTATATTAAACGGCGGAGACGACGACAACAACAACAAGATCGTGACACCGATAATGCTAGACTGACTCCATTGCAATCAAAACCAAGCAGTTTGCGATGATCGAAATAATGAAGCGCGCGCTCAGTGTCGTCGATGGTGTTTAACCAGACGCTGAAATCATTCAATTCAATCGAAGTTAGCTTAGCGAGTGAAACGAGCGAGGCAGCACATATTTTTTGACTTCACATACTATTGAGCTCCATTAATAGCTCTGTTTTAGCATTCTTGCGACAGTCTGTCTTTCTCTCTTTCTTGGATTCTGTAAACACAAAGCTAGCATATCATTTCCATGAGCAATCCCTTGATGTTGATAAACTTTACATCAACCAAATTTATATTACATTAGTGTATTGAGTTGTTGTGTGCATCCTCCGAACAACACTTGCGTCTGAATGATCTTGATTATTCAGTATGTAGCGACATTTGTGCGATCGACTTGTATCGGAAGATCCAACAATGTGTAATGATTTTTTTACCACTTTAATGTTCATGTTACCAGTTGCTCATTCAATCAATTAGTGTATGTTCGCGATTCACTCATACGAAACTTATTACTTTTGTAAGTTTTTACAAGAGTAATAAGATTAAGAGGGCAATGAGATGATTTTGCACAACAAAGTGGGCTATTTTTGTTTGAAACTGAGTCAGAATATTGGGTTTCGTAGGTGTAAAGTAGACGGTTCTCAAGTTATCTCACTTGATAAAGTCAATTTTTTCGTCCCTCGTGGCAAGATATAGGGGGCAGAATATCAACAAATATCTTTTTTGTTAAAGAAATTTCTTCGCTTTAGCTCTAGGGGAACGCTCCATGAGGATAACAATACTTAGTTTCAGGTTGTGTCTATTAGAGGTGAGATAACTTGAGAACCTCTCATTTTAGTCAGATAAAATTTAGGATTTTCAGTCTTGACATAGTTTTCAAAAGAAAATAAAACACTTTGTATGTAAAATCATTGCATCTGAAAGCAATAAGGTTATTATGTGATAGCAGCGCACTTACATCATGACACTGATCGTCGTGCAAATGATATTCTCAGTCCCAAGTTAAGCCTACATTAAGTTCAGCGAGTGCATGTGCGTGTTCAGCATAAATAAAACCAAGCTGAAGGTTCAACATGTTTCACTAGCTTTATCTTTGACAACAACAACATCCCACTTTCATATTCACATCCTTGACAATGTCTCGAAACAGAACACACTGTTCGGGAAAAGTATAGACAATCACTATCACTCCTCAAATTGACACTTGTTTCTTATTTAGTGCTTGTAGTCTTAATAGCTGTGCTTTCGCAATTGTTCTAATTATTTTTGATCCGTATGAGTCACTGCTAGCGTAATTTACAATTCATTACATGATCAGTGGTCACATCACACTCTCAGTCAGAATCAATCATTGCTCTGTAGTTTACGTTATTCCTGGTTGTTGTTATTACTGTTGCTATCAATATTCAATTGTTGTTTTGTCAATATTAATCGGTCAACATTGAATTGTTTTTCACGGTACTTGTTGAATATATGTGTTGTTTGTGTATTTGAGCATAATTACATAGTGGAATTGTTTTTCTTTAATTAAATCTTCATGAACGAATTTTTATTCTATGAATCATACTCCATTGCATCATAATATTAAATCATTCTAATAAACAGCTTAATTTTATGCAACTTCAATGTACAAAGTATTGTTGCATTACTCAACAATAGAGTGGTGAGCATGTCTTGGACAAACGATTCGATTTTGCACTCTCTAGCTGCTTGTCGATCAATTCGTGCTGATAATGTGTGACAATGACGATCGTGACCAACAAAATGACACAAAAAACAATAATTGAACACGCTCGTCGGGCATGCCGTAACGCATGACATTTCATCATAGAACACTCACTTGTATAAGTATCAGTATCAGTGTCACGCCCACCAACATTGCCGAGGAATAGAGAAGAAACAGAACGGGTGTCACCGCTGTCGAGGCACGCGCACTCCGGTCCAGCTGGCTGACTGATAGGTGTGACCCTTGCATAATCGAATCGTGGCGTTCAACACATGCTGATATTTCACGGAAAATGTTGTAAATTCAGCGAGAATAAGTGCCGCGCCTAAACGCCCACCACCAAGGCGCACCCTCTTCAGATAAAAGTGAAGTTCAGTTTATTGTTGGTCGTGAGGCAACTTGAAGGCCGGGCAGTAGATTTTTTTATTTTAGTGTTCAGCTTATTATTGATGATTGTTAGCTTTAGTTTTTGTTGACGATGCGATGAGGCTCACAAGGTACTTGTAGCTACCACTTGAGTGAAGATAGTGACAAACACACGCACGCACTCGCACTCACACACACACACACACACACACACGAACACGCCCTTACTCTTGAGTATCACCAGCAATGCGAGCAACAGGCACGCTAGTTACAACAACGTACAAGTTACGTACGAGTTATGTTGTCCAAAGCTTCACAACGAATTTATAGGCTTAAGGGACGTCATCACTGTCTAGCCCCGTACTTGATTTCATCTATAAATAGCGTTCGACAGGCGCTGGGCACGCAACATTTGATTTTTATTGGCAAGAAGGAGCGACCTCTTCCGATTCGATACAAAGATTTAAAGAGATGCACGCTTAATTTAATCAAAAAACTACACACAACCTTTCGCTGAACCCGCACTACGATTGAAGCAATAGAATAGACAGTATCGTACAACGTAGAAATAGTTATCAGAGAGAAAAACAATCGTCGAGTTTCGAAAAACTCACACGTACACCATACCAACCAATTCTCGACGAATGATCACTTGTTTTCACGCAATGCGCTACGTCTTCTTGCCACTAAAAGACTTTAGCGCTTGTGATAGCTCAAAACAAATTTGTGCATTGATATTTTGCATGCCTTAGCGTTGACAGTCGAGCGTGTTTGATCTTGATCTCGAGATCAACGCTTCGGCTTTACCAGACTGTCATCGCAGGTAGCTATTCAACTTATCATAAATTTTACTATCGAACAATTGCCACTAGAACATCATTCAACCGCTACAATACAAAGACACCACAGAGAACAATTGAACAACAACTGTCGACAATTATCACAATGCAATCGAAAATGCTCGCTACGTCCTTAGTCTTATGCATCGTTATGATGAGAAACGTTCAAGTTCGATCGTTACCGTCTCTTGACACAACGGGTAGGTTTAATCAACTATCGAACCTCTCAAGGAGCTGATATAAGTTTCTCATCCACCAACATGGCACTCACCTGAATTGTGAAATCTCTTTATCTATTCTGCCTGCAGTCAACAATGAACAGTCAGTGAAAGATAACGCTCCCGTTGATGACGTGTCAACCAAAAAAGTGCCGAGCAAGGATGACACAGCTGGAAATACAGATTCTGTCGATGTCAAAACGACACCAATTAATGAAGCCAACGATATCACTGTCAGCGATGGCGTTATGGTGGTTCGTAATCCATCCGAGAGACTGAAAAAAGGTCTCAGCAGCCTGTTGAGCCAATGGAACAATACACCATTCTATGGTGCGGCTGTAGCTGCCAATATGCAAATGATGACTGGGCCCAGTACAACCTTGGCCACTGGTCATGACGACGGTGACAATCCTCAAACTGGGGCCGATCCGTCCCTGGTGATGATTAACACGAGTGCAGAGGGTCTGGTGAAACAACGTGTCGGACGTATGGCCCACACTCGCCCATTAGGACGTCCACTCCGATGGGGCTGAATTGGTTAGATATCGAGCTAGAAGCTCTCGGATATGTGACTCACGATGACTTGTGATTGTGTGTAACTCTAATCACTAGTGATCAAACCAATCTATCGATATTTAGTTGAACAATGAGCACTCGTCAAGAAAAAGAGCGACACTAAATATCTGATACGAGCGCTTGTTAGCAACTGTTAGACGTCCAACAAGATTGTCTGGCCGGTGCAGAAGCACCAAACGCCGTTTCAAGGGCCGCATGATGGCGCTGTAAGCGTCTGCGCGCTACTTTACACATAACGCAACGCAAAGCCTATGTTTTGTGGACATAAATTTGTGACTGTATTGACTCAAACAACAGTCCTGTGCACACGACCGACAAAACACGAAAGTGCGCCATCTTATTTGCACTGCCGAATGGATGCGCGCGAATACTTTCCAAGCATACAAATGTTCGACAAATGAACGCTAAAAGTTCGCTACTGCGTCTCGTACAATAGCGCTTGCACACAAACACTCATCAGTGGCCCAACTTGCCTAATAGTGCGCCAAGAAGTGCATACTCAAAGGTCTAAAATGCTACCGTCGTTATTATTATTATTGATTATTATTGTTTTTACTGTGTTATTATTATGATTATTAATATTATTGAGCTAAACAAACGGACCCTTGTACCTTGGTCACACCCTGTGACAAGTGCTTGGCGTATTGTTATTGGCGCACTCACTATAACGTCGGTAATATCATATCACAAGTACGCGTGCGTGCGTGCAAGCCAACACCGATGCCAGCCTATGGTGATATCACAATAACGCAGCACGTGGATAAGTTCTAATGGTATTGCTGTTAAGCTTGCGAGAACATTCTGATTTCGGAAGAATCGTCTCGAATGACGAGCAACAGCAAAACAGATTTGATCTACAACGATGTATGCATTCATCGTGATTGTTATGGTGAAGAACACAACACAACACATGTTATTACATACAATATGACGATGAATATTAAGAACAAATACTATATACTCCAAGCTAAAAAAAGAAAGAAAAAAAAGACAATCACTCTTGGTTGCATACGAGTATCATTAAAGCAGTATTTATTCAAACTACAATCACACAACTACCAATAGCAACAAGATATCAGGACTCAATTGTGGTAAGCACATAATTGAGCATACTTGAAATGAAGTATCCAAATGAGAACGAAACAACCAAAAAATATTTATTATAACAGCAACAGTGCGATTTCATCAGTGATAGCAGCAATGAATACGAAGAAAAGAATCTAAATAGGCTTCTACCAATAACCAACTACCATCAAGATGCCTATGGAAACGATAACATAATCATCTCGCACCACCGATGTTTTGTAACTTTGACAAAAATAAACATACAAATCAAAATACTTAAGAGTCCACATTGGATTGAATTGAATGTGAATGAACACACGTAGGAGAGATTTGAACACAAGTGAGTACGTTTGTGCATTATCCAAGAGTGTGGCGTAAAGAAAAAATCACGAGTTACGTAATAACAACTCATATGCTTCGTTATCGATGTTACAATCGTTGTATGCGCTCTTGGACATTGAGCTCTTATTATTATCATTATTCTATTCTAACTATACTCAGCAGACTATTGGCAAGTTGCCATTGAATTCTAGTTTGATCCTGTTCTCATCTCATGTCTTATTTGGCCTCGCTATCGTTGGAGCTAAATAACACAGCATGTTAGTATATTGAGTGTTGGCAACTAAGTGACAAATCAACAACAACAATTCATTTGCAGACTATGCAAAGATTTGATTACTGAATAGTGCGTGTAAATTGAGCAAGTGGTCTAGTGATTTATTTATCGATAATAGTTAATATGACCGAGCGGTTTGTAACTCGTGCCTTAATAGCATCGTGTAGGCAATGATTATGTAATTCCCATATTTCCTGCTATTATAGAATATCGATTGTTGTTGTTGTTTACCGATTGCTACTTATCGAACAAACGCAACCTAACAAAATCGACACATACTCCACACAACTTGCAACAATAAAGAAGCCTCTTTATTGTTTGTTCGTTAGGCGTCACATGTTGGCTTGATATGATGAGAATTTAACTTGACAGTGTTGTTGTTGTTGCCATTTACATGCGTGTGTAAATCTTCCTATGTGAGTGGTCAGGGGTGCTCGGTCAAAGGTTCTCATGTTGTGAAGCTAACTTAGCATGTCACATAACAGTGAAAGAGGCGATTGCTCTGAGAGGTGAACGTTCTCTTACAAAGTGCGCTTCATTTGTGGGCTATGTGTGACTAACACCAAAGCCTTAATGCAATTTCGCCCATTCACTTTGACGCAAGATATTTGTTCGGTCAAACACCTGCCACTCACTAAAGTTAAGTACACGAACGCACGGCCTGTGAAAGTGCATAGCTTGTTATAGATTTTTTCTCATAGTATATCAAACACAACATCCTTCAGCTAAGCCTTCTAAGAAGCTGCCAGGGAATGAGGTCTCAAAATTCTAGTGAGCATGAGAATGCTTATCATGAAGTTCTAAGCACCGGTTGAAAACGCTGGTTGTGACGTTCATGGTAATCGCAGACACATTGTGTGGGATTCACGTGACTCATAAGGTTAGATGTCATCAATATTGGGTCAAATGTTTTCATTAGCGTAGCAAAGAAATTGCTACGCTAATAATCATCACGATCAAGATACTTGTGCTGTGGCGTTAACATTGTGTGACAAAACACAATTTTGTTATCATACGATGAAATACTCCGCAAGTGTTGTCTCCGCCTCAGCGAATTACTTTCATGGCATTGATGAATCACGAGGATATTATACAAGTTATAATAGATGTTGTTGTACGGCTCAGTGTCATAGCAACTTTTGTAAGCACTTGAGAGATGATGGCCTGGGCAAAAATCACTTCATAAGATACTTCATTTCAATCGAATATTTCGAGCAATAAAAGCACGAGAGGAAAAAGTAAGATCCCGATCTTGATGCCAATCACATGGATTGGCTTTCGCTGCTCGACTGAGTTCCGTCCATAATGCAGTTTTCTCCATGTAGTGAACCAAAGACCCACAGATGATAGTGTGGCTTGGCTGTTAGTTTAGTTCAGTGTGAAGCCCTATTCAATGTTAACGTGAAAATGACGAAGAGTCAATAAAGACGTCGATAGATTATTGAAAGCTAGCCGATGTTGAGATTGAGATTGATTATCGGAGTCACGCGATGGTTAAATGTGACAAGATTTCATTTCGATGAAAAAGTGCCTTGAATTATAGAGATGACGATCGTTTCGTTCAGTATAGCTTCGTTGGTTGTTGAAGTCTCCTCTCGACTCGACTTGAACGATATTGAGTGGAAAGCCAACGAAAAGAATCATTCATGGGACTAGTGAGGTCCTGTTCATCGCCCGTCTTATAAACAGATTTGCCAATGCCGCGTCGTATAATCCAATTCACAGAAGGGATTATTACCGTGATAAAGTAGAAGAGTGCTAGCTTTGATTGCACCTGGCACGATAGCGCCCACCAGTGTTAAAGGTCATCTAGGTTTGGTGAATAATTAAGGCTCACTTGTTAAAGTTCACACTTGTAAGCAAAAATTTTCATTTTAGACTTGATTAGAATGAAAGTCTCATCAAAATGGCGTTCTTCTGCATATGAAGATCACTCAAAAGTGAAAACTCATTTCATTGCATCACTCCATCGTTCTTTTCATTTCATGAGATATTGTCAATATTGATAAAATCAATAGAATAATATGGATGAAAGCCAAGCACGAGCATCAAGGATCGAGGTAGAGGGATGGGACAGTCAATCCCGAAAATTGTTGACTAAACTGATAC
This sequence comes from Fragariocoptes setiger, assembly GCA_019968535.1. Lineage (NCBI taxonomy): Eukaryota > Metazoa > Arthropoda > Arachnida > Trombidiformes > Phytoptidae > Fragariocoptes > Fragariocoptes setiger. Next base: position 58,176 of record JAIFTH010000046.1, on the reverse strand, counting down.
TAACAAGTTCACAACTGTCAGACGCGCTCGTGTTGTAAGTGAGCGGGCGCGTGTTCCAAATGTTTCACAATGTTATCAATATTTATGAGCATAATCCCATGGGATTCGACCCTGACAATTGTCAGCATGACTTTGATAATGGGCACTGTTAGTGGCACGCACATTTAGTCGGAGCTGATTACGTACATGAGTAGCGCCCGTGTCAATAATACTCTTCTCTCGTTGTGTATATCACGATAGAGTGCATTGAGCGTTACAGTGTAGGACTCTAAATAGTCGGTTTGCAATATGTAAGTGCACTGCAGCTATCATGATCAAAGAAGGGGAAGAAAAATTGCACGTATTGGCGAAAGAGAATTAGATAGGCCAGCCACATAAAGAGGAGTGACTTGACTTAGACTCGTTATAGTTATGTTGGATTGTGTGACATTTTTGGGCCATCGAGCGGAGCGCTTAAGTGTGACAGGAGCACTTTCAACGCTTCCTTGCGATCGTCACTTCCGATAAAACACCAATTATGGCCAACTATACCAACTAAATACTTGACTCATGAATCCAGTAAGTGCAGTCCATGATACGCGCCCCCTGAAATGTTGTTAACCCGCGTGTATGTGAGAGTTTGTGCAGGCGTTTGGCCCCGTGCAACTTTATACTGTGTACGTTCATAAACGTTGACAAGTAGAAGTTAAGTAAAATGAGGTAACGTAACTTTGATATTACGTGTGACGTGATGTGACACAGCGTTCCAGCTCTATGGAGGATGGGATCAAGCAAAGTGGTGGCAGTTATTGCAAAACTAGGCCACCGCTGAATATTACGAGCAATTGTGCAATAGTTTAGTGCGGGCAATGTATGAAAATCAATTTGTGACAGAGGGGAAAAGAAACAACAGCAGCGACAGCGACAACAGTGCACACGTATGGCTTCACTAGCTTGTCGTTGATGTCGCAATCTCTATCGCTCCGGATGGACATTTATAATCGCTGAATGGGCCCGACCGAACAAATTCGATCATCAACCAAATAATCGTCGAATTTGATCGACGTGGCAATGATTCGAGTGAATGTCTATCCTTTCAACGTTGAATAGAAAATGGTACTCCAACGACTTGCATCGAGCAGCAATCGACTCGATCAATATTAGCAATAAATATTCTAATGATGCACTGGTAAGACCAACATGCAAGCGATTTCAAAAAGAATTCAATTATTCCTGGCCCAGTGATCCGTTGAATGAAGAAAGACGCCATATTTCATCGTATTAAGATCTTCACCCGAAAATGTGATGCAATAATGCTGTTCAATATACGACTTTCTATAGATAGATTATGGTACCAAATGGAGGCGTATAGGAGTCTCGCAATAAAACGTTGTGTAAAAAAAGTTACCTTGCTTAAAAGCGTTACCATTGTTAGAACTGAGCAAACTGACGTTGGTTGGAGATGTTAGTTCAGCTAAAGAGCATTTGAACTTCCTATGTATTCTATTCTGTCATGAGAGTGAATGTGTATGTGAAATTGTGTATGTGTATGTGAAATTGATAGTAAAAATGCTTCCAATCAGATTACTCAAGGTTTCTTCATACTGTGTAATCAGTCTCGTAGTGGACTCACATTATTCTCTACACTAGATATAGCATTGCTGCATTAATTATTATGGCTAGAATGGGTCGGTGAACCAAGCAATTATGATAATATGTAGAAGAGACACCAAATAATCGAATTTGATCGCTCGGCTTGCAATGCGCCTTAACGCGAGTTAGTGACAAGACTGATCTCGATGTTCAATCCAAATTAATTTTCTCGACTCGGCGAGTCCATCAATTCTTGGATCAATTTCATCAAACTCTCGAGTGAAAACATATAATCTCTTACATCTTGATTTCGTAATAGATAATGATTTTTGTTTCATGACACCATTATATAGACGTGGTGAATATGGGACCGTTTTGAGCCTTGAGTAGTATACTCTATGACAAGACCATCACCGAACAGAGTTGCTAAATAGATACGTTAGACCATAATCATATGGCATATTATGTGGCTCAATAGTATTAGTAATATAAAACGAAGTGTTGGTATTCAAATCCCTGGCGTCCTCTTGAATACTGAGAAGCAATAGTTCGGAAGCAAGACTTCAAGTGACGAACAGAATTTGCATCACATGAAAATGTTCATTGAATTATTGCCACTTAACTTCCTTAAGATGATTTCGTATTTTTCTTTTGATTATTATTGGCCAGGCTTTTAAAAGTTTTTATCTGAGGCCAAAAAGAGTACCCTCTCAGCGTGTTTATAGCAATCCGTGCAGTGCTTGACAAAGGTTCATTGCAAATTTTATCGATGTTCTCTCGGTTATAAGTTGCCTGATGCAAAAAGGGCATTGTTTGTTTGCCATAACACAAGTTATCCAACACTAGCAACAAGCAAATAATGCATGCCTAACTCATGATCATGTTTGTGTGCCACATGATCTACTAGGGAGATAGAGACACTCATGAAACCTCATATGATATCTGTATGGCAGTCAAATGACAAACAAACAATGCCGTGATGTAAGGTGAAATCTATGAGAGTCGAGAGCTTAGTTGTAAAGAGTTGTGAGTTACACGTGAATCGTCGCGCGTAGCGAAACGATCGAATCAAGTTACACAACAGGCGAATCATGTACAAACTTGAATCTAGTATATTGCGACAAACGGCACATGCAAACGCTTGAATCCTGAAGGTATCATTGTGAGTGCAAGTAAAGTAGTTGCAATTGTGATACAATGTTTTTGCACAACGACAGCTTAAATAGACAACAACACGATAAAAGTGAGAAAATGCAAACTAAAATGCAATGCAACGTATATGTGAGTGTGTGCTGCGTAAAAGTGGCTTATTTACAAGCGCAATCCATCAAAGCATGATGTAATTTGCTGAGTTACGCTTAAAGTAAGCTCAGTCAATGCGCTAAAAGATAATGCTTAGAGCTACCAACAAAAAGAGTGGTAACGACGTCGACGATGCTACCGAGTGTGGACGACAGATCGATATACCGACCAGCAGACCGGGTGTCTGACAAACTAGCAGACAGCCAGACGGATAGATGTGGAAATAGTCGACAACTGAGGGCCATTTTCTTTGCTCGTTGTTGTCTAAATCAAGGTATGACTTGTCGCAGTGCTCAGCTTTGTAAAGCTTTGAATGACTGACAGTAGCAGCAACTTTCCAAACAACTGTGGATGTGTTTTTTTTGTATCGCCTTCACACAATTGCATTGGCATTCCAAGGTGGGTGCTCTAAGGTTGTTCTGGACAGATGACAATGATACAAATGATCCAGTTAACACAATATGCTACACAGACACAGATGTGATTTCGCGGTTTTCTGGAATAAATAGGTTCTGCCCATATGCACATCAAACATTGTGAGTTGATGTGTTCGAACTGCGATTCTGTGAAAACGGATAACACATTGCGTGTGTATATTCCATACTGTTTCCGGATAACATAGGCAAACATTGTGCCAAAATTATAGCTGACATCGAGCCATAAAGTAGTAGACATTGTTGTGAACAATCCTCAACAATCATAGTGTTGCATTCGCGCGAGGTGCATCCATAGTCCATTCAATTGCATAAACTTATAGTTAGACAGTCAAATAGTGCGACAGACAGTCAAGCAGACTGAACGAATGAATGTTCTTCAAGGTGACATTTGCAAATGCCAACGTATGCCATGTGTTGTGTGAAGAGACTGGCAACAACAACTCATCAGTTAGAAGTTCGCATACAAAGCTAACCAATGGTTTAGACAAGATGATGACTCATTCTTTGTAGTCGGAATAACATTGTCGTGCGACGTTTCACCCGAGTGGTCGACATTATACGACGAGTGACTTGAATGTCTACTTTGTGTGAATGAACACAAAATGGCTGTTGTTGCATTTTTGTTGCTGGTGCCGTTGCCACTATTGTGTCATCACTGAGTGTTTATGTATCACGCATTGCAAAAGGGTCCATTACAGATATTAGTGTGACAGTGCTTTTTGTCACAGCTTATTCACACAAACACACACATGCACGCACGCATCTCAGCGTATCCAGAGTGCAGAGAGCGTCCCTTGAGGTCCGGCAAACACTCTCATTGTTGAGTGTGAGTCCCGCGTGACGACTGTCGCGCCTCACTCATACTCAAGCTCGGCGCTTTAATGTGTGCATTGTCGATGTACGTAAAGTGGAGTGAAGTAAAATTTCAAGCAAAACATTTCGCTAAAGTTAGCAACGTCAGCAAAGCGACAAATGAGTTGAGTGAGCTGAAAAAGGTAGCCAACTGATGTGGTTGCTTTTCGTATTTGATTGTTGCTGTTGTTGTTATAATAACTACAAAATTTTCCACACTTGACAACAACCTGCTTGTCTGTCTCTCGCTATCTGTTCGTAACAATGATAATAATAAATCATTCATGAAGATCATTACTATCATTGAGAGCCAGACATCCTTCCACTCGCAGGTTTCTTACCCTGATCCGGCTGTGTCCGATACATATGAGCGACAAAAAACAATCAACATTGCGAGAGATTCATTTTACAGAAAAAAAAGTCGATTGAATAATGATGTTGACACTAATAGTAATGAATGAATTGTTGTTGTTGTTGAAATTGCTGTCTCGTCTTCGGTTGAGTTCTCGATTGTGAGTGCAAATGTGAGTGTGAATAATATGGATCGCTGTTTTTTGTTAAGATTTTTATCATTGTTGCTGGGTAGTAATAGTCACATATGTTTTGTTGCAAAAGTGCAACACTGTTGGAATGAAGATTAGAGGAAATATATATATATAACTAGGTCTGCTGTCGAGAGCGATCCTTCTTTTTATATTGACTCGCTTGTTCGTAATAGTCCAATGGTGTAAGAGTATGCTCGCAGAACACATTGTCAACCTATTGCGCGTAATATAAAAGCTTGCATCTGCGTGCATCAATTTAGGGACAGCAAGCGCGATGACAATAACAATAACAACATAGCCTAACCATTTGGCGCCATAATCATTGTAAGTGCTTCCTTCTATTCTCCTGTTGTGTTGTGTGTCGATTCAAAGATTTGAGTGCGCACACAGACGTATTGATGTGTGCGTGTGTGTGTGTGTGAGTGCTCTTGAGTCGTATCTAAATAAAATAAATCGATAAGACAAATGAGAGCGTTTGCGTGATCAATAGCGATTCGGGCGGCACAGGAATTCTTTGTCTGGTACTCGCAATTTTCAACGATTTCTCAATCGGCACAATGAACGGAGAAATAGTGAAAGCTCACAGAGTAATAAGGCAGGAGTAATGTGGATTTGAACGAGGGAAAGTGCGGGCAAACGGAACAAACGACAATTTCCACTGGCAAAGTCATTAAGGGGGCAACCGGCGGTGCACTACACACTACTGCATCAGATCCCACACTAATATTGCTCACTACACTTGCTGTGCTTATCATGCGAGTGAGTGAACCAACGAGCTCAGCTATCTGATGGCTAGAGCTGGTGCCCCAAAATAGGCCCACTAATTAACTAATCAACTAATTGAACTCACGTAACCATCGGTCGAACGAGCACACAAGTAAGCCAAGTGAACGGGTGTTTGCAAAGCTAGGTGCCTCATGTTGGTGCCGGCTCATGACAGGCCACAAATAATTAATCAGATACAACTCGGGCGTCGCGCATTGTGTGCCTGAGCTCGTGCTCGGTCTCGGGCGCTTCTATGTGTTGTTGTTTGTTGCCATTGCCATCGCCGCTGCCGTTGCTATTGCTTTTACTGTAATCTTTGTCGCTCTGTTGTTGGGGCTTCTGACTTTCCACTCTTGTATGTGCGCACGTCTTTGTCGTCGTATAAGTGCATCAGAGTTGAGTGATTGCACACGTGAAGTGAGTTGAGTTGGAAAGTGTTGCCTTTTGACCGAACAAAACACCGTTTACAACACTAAACTCGCTTCGGCACAGCCGCAATGATTTGAGCACAATTTGCGCATGTCATCCCCTTCTGAACGTTGTTCGCGGCATCTAGTGATCGTGACAAACGTTAATTTTTTGTTCGTTCAGCACAAAGATTAAAGCGCGCTACAGAGCCTTTCAAATTTGCTCACTAGGGTTAACAATAGTTCTGTCCTAAACAAATACGACTGTGTATAGCTAAATTCTGTGCAATATGTTGTTATAACAACACGCAAGCACGTATGCAAGCGAATGTCAAGGCGCCGCATGTGACCAGCGACAGTCATCGATAGAGCATGTACTTGTCGAGACATGCTTGAGAGACAAACCAGAACAAGAGAAATGTTTGAAACAACGAACATTGGCAACGAAGTACTCACAGCAAGATATCCTCTGCTCCGAAAGATAAATTTGAATAGACTAATAACAATATAACGCACATATCTCCGTTACAAACTATCTTATAAACTAGTTATATCACAAGAAAGTTGGATAGTCGAATAGAAATCAAGTATGCTCTGGTTGTGCTAGTGAGTTATCTAAACATCTTGCATATCAAACAAACGCCGTTCATTTGTATTATCACATCATTGAGTACGTATGTGTTCCAATTGTCCATTAACAACAAAGTGCAATCAAGTCTAACGTTCAAAGAGCATTCACACCGGTCTGATCCTGTTACGGCTACGACCACGACCAAAACTACCACCTCCACAACAAATCTACAATTGGCGTCAACATTGATTGATGTTTATGAGATCAATAACAACAGCAACTATAATGAGTAGCGCCGTCACTATCAACAGGGCGGTCGCGATATGACGAGAGGGACAATTCACACATGAAACATTTACGCACAAACGCATAACACCCGAACAACATTTATATTGCGGCTTTGTGTTGCGTTTGGTGTCAAACTGTCGACTGCCAACAGCAGCACCATCAGCCTTTATATTTACGTTACATCCAATGCAATCGTGAATCAGCATACAATCGGTAGGTTCTTACCAGCCAGTCAGCCGATGGCAATAATAGTCACCATTTACAGCAGTACCAGATATTGAGGGTTTACACGAGTGTTAGCCACAGTTTACTTTTTTCGTGTTTGACTCACGCAGACACACTATTCACTCACTCAAAGTCACGATTGAGTTAGCGAGCCGGCGAATTGGTTGGTGAATGGGCTATCTAGCGAGTAAGTGAGTGAGTGAGTGAGTGAGTTGGTGTGCGAGTGTGTGAGTCAAAGCGGAAAAAAAGAACACACATCAGAGCAGTGGCAGCACCAGAAATTGGCAAGCTTTAGCTTGAAACTCGAGCGAGCTGACGTGAGCTCTTGAACTATCTGTGTTAATTTAGTAGCCGCATTTATTTATCTTTGTTATTGGTACTGTGCTGGTACAAACACACCGACACATGTGTCTAGCGAAGAACAATCAAGCAGCGTGGCCAAAACAATATCCGTTTAGGCCGGCTGATGTTAACGCTGTCAGCGTACTTTGACTCATCAACGACACTTGTGATTTTCTGCTCATGACTGAATGTCTAATTGTTCTAGTTCTACTTATGTTCAGCTCATTCCGCTCACCCTTCAAGCGCTGAGTGCTTGCTCTAGATTTGCTAGTCCGTTTCCGCTCGGCTTTGCACTACTACTCTTCGATATTGCGCTCCTCTATGTTCTGATCGAGCACACAAACATATAATGAGTGTCATGAAACAGTGCAGAAAAGTGCATTGTCACATGGTTTGTTTAATTTGAAGTCTAAACTTTTGCCTCAAACGTAGGATGCATGATGATGATTATCAATGTCAAAAACACGTGTCATTCTGGGTGTCGACCTTTAACAATGATGAACATCATTGTTATCGATATAGCACAATGAGTGTGTGAGAGTTAGACTATTGAACAACTTGTGTGTGACATCATGAGCGAAAAAATGATTATTATTATTCCTTCTCCAGATGTGAATGTGTATGTAGTGAAGCTAATCAACAAAAATCAATAACAACAATTGTTATCATTATTATGTTCATTATGGCACGATTACGACAATCGTTGTACGTTAGCAATTGTCACTACTTTTTTGTTACGCCTGATCGAATCGAATCGAATCGAATCCATCAATCAGACGACGATGATTGCATTGCACTGCAGCGGTGGCAGCTATGGCGCCCGGCGAGACATTCTGCTCTTTGCTCCTACTGCTGCTGCTGTTGCTGGTTTTCTATTTGCACACTCGTTGCAGCAGCAGGGTTTACACTCTACTCACGCACACATACGCGCGCGCACACACACACATAGGCAGACAGACGCAGGCACAAACACACACATTGTATTATTATTTGTCGCAGCAGCGCGCGTGATGATCCCGACAGTTCGCCCATTCGTTCGTTCGTTCGGTCGTTCGTTTGTTCGCTCGCTCGTTCATCCGCTTGCTTGTCGTCAGCTTTAGTTCATCATCGCTCGCCAGATCAGCTCGCAGCGTGCATTCAGCCAGCATTGCTAGTCAACCAGCCAGCTAGCAGTGACTGTCAATAGCAGCAGCAGCACAACATTCAGCAGCGCGCACAACACTATCGCATGCAACGACATGCATTGCACGCACACAGTCATGCGTGTTGTATCTTGCTGTTGTGCGCAACTTTTGCATGTGTGTATCGATAAAATAAAATGAACGAGCAGCAGAATTGTCAATGTTGTCGGCTGTCGTCGCCTTCGTTGTCGTCGTCGTCGTCGTCGCAGTTGTCGTTGTCATTGCGGCCACCGTCTGTGCGTGTGTGTTATTAGCTCCACTAGCTGACGCCGGCGACAAAACTAATTCGCCGACGTGTTTGTTGAGCGCTGCCGTGCGTGCGTATTTGTGTGTGTGCGTAGTTCCAATTTGCTGATTTACGTATATTTTTGTTGTTGTTAATAACTTGTTCAAGTCATCATCATCAATTTGTTTGTCCATCTATCTATCATCTCACCAACACACGTTTCCACTGCGACTTCTATCATTATTATTATTACTACTATCGTCGGGTTATTACCATTATTATTAGTTAATCAATATGGATAGTGCAGAGACGCAAGCTTCTGTAATAGCCGAACTTAGCAGCAACGGCAACAAAAGCAATCAGTTCACTGACAACGCCCAACAATCTTCGTCGATGTCACAGCTTCAATCATTCCCTGCGTCATCGACGTCCTCGTTGTCGTCATCGCCACAATCTCATTACCAAGAACCACAGGCGCAAACTCAAGCCAATATTACTAATTCGATCAAAATCAAAGACAATGTGAACCCTGACAATGCCATTGTTGTCAATGGCAATTCTGCCATCAACGCCACCGCTGCCACCAACAACAACAATAACAATAATAATGACAATAACAATAACAGCGATTATACCAACGCCAATTCCGGCATTAACAACAACGGTCATTCATGCCTAAACAAGGCTCCGATCACGTGCGCCGGATGTCACAAACCAATCAAGGACCAATACTTGCTCGAAGCTATCGGCAAGATGTGGCACGAGCATTGTCTCAAGTGTGATTGTTGCGATGTCGTGCTCGCTACGGCCGGATCCAAGCTCTACAAAGTTCCATTGACAGAGAAAATTCTTTGCAAAACTGATTACATGCGTGTGTTTGGCGCCAAAGGCGTCTGTGGTGCCTGTAACAAAACAATTCAACCTTTTGAAATGGTGATGCGTGCCAACCGAAACACATACCATATGGAGTGTTTCGCTTGCCAACAATGTCTATACAGATTCTGCGTGGGTGACAAGTTTCATCTTCAAGATGATCACAAAATCATATGTGTCCAGTGTCAATCAGAAAACGAGGGATACAGTATGTACCACCAACATCAGCAACAACAACAACAAAATGCCCAATTACCCACACATCATCATCATCCACAGCCACAACAGTCAGATAACAATCAACATCAGCATCACTCTCAGCATCAACAGGCGCATCAGCAACCACAGTCACAGCAACAGCATGTGTCAAATAATCAGGATGTTGTATTTATATCTCAACAAGGTCCACGTTTTTCATCCGCACCCGTGCAAGTTCACGCCCCACAACATTCACTGCACGCTTCAGTACAATTGACCACAAACGGTTACATGATGACGGATTATGGCAATGCAGTTTTGTACAATCATTATCCAGCCAATGTGCCGAACGTGCAGCAAGTTTATTATCAGCATCAGCACCAACACCATCAGCCACATCTGAATTCGCCCCAGCTTAATAGCACCATTGTTCCTCCCAATTCAGGCAACACGAATAATTATGTCAATTTTCAACATTCCTATCAACATTCTAATAGCGCGCAAGCTCATCATACACAACATCTGGACGCTAGTGATCAACGATGTCACCCGAACCAAATTCAGCATCATTTCCATTATCCACAGCATCACCATCAACCTCAGTACCAAATTCAGCAGCTTGAAACATGGAGTCAACCTGGCAGGACTGAATGTAGGTTCTATTTCAATTTCGATTGATAATAATTCACACTTCAATTCTCTCTCTCTCTCTCCCTTCTTATTCTTCTTTTTCTATTTAACGGTTTTAGCATGTGAAGCATAGAAAGCAATTATCGTCGATGCCGCCAAGTGCTAACCAAACCCATGGGACTTGACATTAATTTCCGCTCTTCTTCATCTTCTCCTACTTTTTGCGCTGCCTTTTCGTCCCGATTCGTTCCATTCCCTTGTTGGCACGTTATTGTTGTCTCGTCTACGTTCACTTGCCCGTTTCCTGTGAACCATCGCCCATTCAATGTAACCCGTCGTTGGCACGCCTCATCATCTCATAACTGGCGCCTCTCTATCCGGCCTTATGTATACTGGAACTCTGCTATCGCATGATCGCTGGCCTCCGCAAATGCTGCACGCCATTATCACTATCACTACCACTACTATTATTATTATCTCCGTCATTGTTATTATAACGATGATCTGTGGACATGTGTGTGCGTGTGTGTATGTGTTTGTGCGATCGCGGTGATGACGCGTGCACGAAACTAACTGTACCGCAATATACCACGTCAAACAATTATAAATAGTAGTTGCTTCAATGGCTTCTGCGTCGGATAACATGAACGATGGCACACACGAGGCCTTAATAGCCAACAAACGACGCTGTATCAGGAATGATAACTCCAACATAGTCAGCTCCAATGTTATTGCGCCTAGTGCCACTGCCCCACCATCAGTGGCACTCTCTACTGGAGGTGCCGTTACCTCTAGCGCTGCCGTAAGCGTCACCGAAAATGCAACGTCCAATGTCGAAATCTCCCTTGAATCACCCGCAAGTCAAAAGCATACTGAATCTAACACTGATGAAAGCCAGCAGCAGCAGCCGCCGTTGCTCCAAGAGCACCAAACAAGTGCCGCTAACTCGAGTGTCCAGTCGTTGGAGTCTTCTCCACCACTGCCATCGTCAGCCGACAGCTATCAAATCGTCATGAATCGCGTCATCACTGAAACATCTCCGGTACCATCAACGCCATCCACTTCGTCCACGCCCACGACATCACAAACGACGAGCCCTGGGCCAACGAGCACCGGCAATGGTATGACACAGACCAACACTAGTACCGCTAACAACGCTAGCCACTCGTCGATAGCTGCCAGCGCTTAACTTGGCCGCACTCATGCACACATAACTCTTTTATATTCTCTTCACTATGAGTGCATTGTGAGTGCGTGTACGTGTGCATATGCTCTCGATAGCTTTTGTATATAGCTGCGCATTCAAATGGGGCACTCGATATCTAATGCCACAATCTTTGACACCATAGGGCCCATTTGTCGTTGTCTACTGCTGCTTCAACGAGACGCATGTGATGCGATACATGAAAGCCGGCCTCTTTTGTGATGCTGATCTAGACCCCGAACACCAATAGTGATAAGCTGCAAGTACTTAGTTCGAGATTGTCTCGACTCCTGATGTTATTACAGCTTCTAGCCAGATTTATATATAACTAACAGTTTTGCCATCAACGACTTACAAGTTTCAACAACAACGCCAAGCTTGATTGGACGAACGCTTTTTTCTATATTATCAAACCATCCGTTAAGTACACATGGCTTGCTATAGCAAGCTACCACGAAAGCCTTTATTTTGTGCACCAGATCTCTTTACTCAGGCTATCGACTATCCGGCCCAATATCTATTGTGCTGTCGCCTGTTTTCACTTGATTGAATTGAAACTACATATAAAATAAACTCGAATAACAATGACAAATCTCACAAGTTATAACTTGCGCTCGTTCTATTGTTCATTGATTTATTCGCATAAAACGTTATCATTCGAAGGCTTTTCATTCACGAATCGAATTGCATCCTATAGCTCACAATCGTTAGTTCCAAGCTCATTCGTTGAGCCTCACGTGATCTATCCCATTACTCGCTCTACTCAGGGTAATTGAGAGAATTATGTTCGATCAAAAACATAAAATGTGTTCCCATTAGTCGCTGACTGCATGATATGTGGTCCTATTAGATTGAATTGAAGTTTAGTTCGAACCATTTCTAGAGCTTTCCATGGCAAGCGGTTCAAAGGTGATTCGAGACCCAACAATGAGAATTGATTCCTGACAAGTTGAACTAAAATTATCATTCTAATTTAAACTGAATGAAACCAGAAGGATAGTCGAAAATTAAATTGAAAAGCATTCATTCATTCATTAATGATTTAAACTCTGCGATAGAATTGTTTCGATCTCTTTCCAAGATCATTTATTCTTTCATTTTTTCATTGACTGATTAACTGGAACAATAATCATCAAAAAACGTAATGGTGTTGATAGGGTGAAATGACGGGGAAAACGCTTTTCTGACCTTTTTTTCATACTCTTGCAACAGGCCTCTAGATATCACGACAACGCACGTCTGGGGTCGAATGACAATGGTAAGAAGTAAAGAAAGTGCTGGAAAAATGTCCAGACAATTGACAGCGGCAACGTTGGAAGTATCGAAGTTATTGGTGATAGGACTGTGGTTTGCTCAGACGACGTAATAGACAGAAAGTTAGTTACTGTTGATTGTAAAACAATGTCATTCTCATTATCTTTATCTATGATTTCATTTTCTTCAGCTAAACATCTAGTGGAGCAGACTTTGACCTTAATTTGGGCGATAATCTTGTGTTAATGATCATAACACGCGGGCTGTCCGACCACTGCCGCGGGGACTGTCCGCGGGTTGACCACTGTGCCCAGCGCACTATTGACTCCACCATTTCAGATGTCATTGTTTTTAGTCGAATGTGGCTTATTTGAAACACTTGTTGATGACTTTGATGTAGGCTTTTCTAAAATGCATTCGAAATTATCATCCAAATGGAGGTGTGCTGATACAATAACTAGTTTAATGCATGGCGCTAAGCCTCTGCAAGGGACCAATCGATGCGGGATATTGGGCGTCTGAATGTGATCCTCACGATTGATCGCATCATCCCCACAACGCAGCATCTGTCAGTAGCGTTGTTCAGTCGCACACTGGTCGCCCTGGAAGTTGGGCTTGACGAGCACCAGATGAGCAACCAGCGATTAATCATGTTTTATCTACTATGACGATATTTAAAGGCGACGACAGTTTTTGTACTCTGTTGCGACTTCTGAAATGCAACAAAAATAATCACATAACACTATTAGAGCCTCCCAGCCACACTCATCTTGAGAATTTTTCTACAACAAGCACGAATCGTTGGTTTATTGTTATTTTTTTTATATGATATATTATTTTTAACCTTCATTTATGTGCTCCCTTCATTCACCATTCTAGTCAATCAGGTAACCCAATGGTTAGTTAAAGGATCAACATGCCAATAAAGCTCGAACACCAGAATGGGGTCTTCCAGTAAATTGGAATGGTAACTTAAATGCACGAACGCACGGCAGCTCACAAAAAGCACGTAAACATATTACTAGCGACACCTAGTAGCGCCAATAACGTACACACGCGTGCAGTGCGTGTCGACGCATGTGATGGTGTTAGAGTCTCCGTTATTACTCTTAATGTGCGCTGAATGTGGTGTGGCTGCTGTAACTGCTAGCTGACTGACTAATTAGATGGCTACCTCTAGCTCACAACTTAATGGTTGGAAGCGTGCTGATCTGATGAAAAACCTAGAAACAAGCAAATGGGCGAGCGAGCGAGTGAATGGATAAGAGAAAAAACGATTCTATTTTGAGCTTTCAACCACTGCATGGATTTCGCTTGCTTGTCTCATTCGAGAACAGTTCAAGTAAGATTCGCAAGCACATACGACCAACGATACAAACTACACGCCTGACTTTCATCGATTCTTGCAAGATCAAAGAATAATTAGCCATCATGAAGATGCCAAGTATGAAGATTTTGTTCGCGTTCCTCGTCATCGTCGGGTTAGTTACAAACATTTCGTCCCAAAGCGATGAATCGTGCCGCAGTGAAACCGGCTATGCGGCTTGCAGGAAATGATGCAAAAGTATGGACTTCAGTTGGTCACAATTCAGCAACCATGTCGGATGCAGATGCTCTGGTACTCCAGTAAGAGTCCAGAAAGATGTTAGTCCAGCGGCTGCAACCGCCCCAAAGAATTCTCAGCAGTAACGTTCTGAGGGCAATATGAAGTAGCATCAGTGGAAAACTTGATTATGGATATTCATGAGATTTTTGTGCAGACTGTTAACATAAAATAATCAACAATGAAATAAAATGTAACAACAAAATCAAATTGTTTTATTGAGTTGTATGTGTTTATTCATGAACTGTTTATCTTGAAACTATAGATTGACTTATATTGATTCTATCATTTGAACCGTTCGTAGAATAAATAGCTCTTCTTTCCGATCATATTCTATTCTTAAAATGAATTCAGAATGTTGACAAACAATGAGATGAGTGATTTTGCTTTCGGTTTGACCTGACGCTTCTTGACGCGTGTCGTGATGTCGGCAAATGTCTCGACCAAGTTTGCCATCTTCGGCTTAGCCTTGCAATCTTCGAAGCTTTTGTATGTCCCACAGACCAATTCAATTAGCTCACCTGTTGTTGTACTGATAATTTCATGCAAATAATCAGCCGTTTGGCTAACGGTGGCCAAATGTTTTGATTTATCCGCAATATCGTGCACCTTACACGTTCGCTCAACTGTGTCATGAATATCACGCTTGAAAAAATGATACGAACAACAAATGGCTGAGATCTTGTCGTTGGAATCGACACGATTCGAATCGACATACTCAAATCGCGCTATCGATCCATCCATACATTGATGCAATTGTTCCAAGTTATCGGTGCCCAAGCACTTGAGACGCTCAATGAATACAGCCTTCAATTCGTCGGTTTGGCACAAATTGTTGTATTGTTTACGTCCATTTCTTGTGACAGTAAGCAACACTTGACGTGGGAATGAATTCAAGCATTCGCGAGCATAGTTTTGAATACACTTCAGTGATTTTGTCAAAGTATTACAAAAGTCTGACATTTGGCTAACGTTCTTTGGCATCACAAACGTACGATCGCCTAAGAAACCAAGACTGCTAGCGCACTTGTCCATTTCAATATCACGCTCAGGTGGGCACTTTTTTGACGCACCAGACTCTTGTGGTGTCGATGAGTTTGTAGCACGTGACTTGATAGCGGATGCTCGATTAGCGGGTGCAGTTACTCCATTGACTGTGACGAAAGACGATATTATAACGAAGATCACTAAGACGAAAGATAGGAAGATCGTCGTGAGCGGGATCGTATAATTGGTACCCTTGATATTGGGGCCCGCTTTTGTTGCCACCTGTTTCGTCATGATGCTTGCTTGTTAGATTATTGAGTATGGAGCTACTTGCCTCAATGTTAGTTTTCATTTAGCGAGCGACTTTTATGCGTAGTATGAAACTTAAATGTAGTATACAAAAAGAAAACAAATCTTTTCTTTGTTTCTGAACATTAGTTCGTACGTGTTAACGTAGATGCAATACCATTCTCTCTGGCTATGAGTCTCATCCTATTGCTCATAGCCGTTAACCATAATCATCACAGTCTTTCACTATTAAAGTTGACAAGTCGGTTGTGTGAGTATCAGTAACAAAAGTAATCACGTCCATGAACTATATGGTCAAGTTTCACAGTTTAGCTATTCATATAACCGGTTCATTCAAGAATAAATTGTCAACACTGTGTCCGACTCGTGCTTATGATGTTGGCGTTAAGAGCAAAGACTTGAATCTGAGTATTGCAACGACTGTATAAAAAATCATGAATTATTAGTTCTTCATGATTGCAATTCATGAGTCTGACATAGTAATTTGATGATTTTTGACCATTATCAGTGTGCAACAGCAAGCACTAACAACACTACACGTGACGATAGACAAACAACGATAGCTACATAAAGTAATGTACCTGGCCACCAAGGAACTGTAAATAGTTAACCTTGAGTGGCCAACAAAGGGCAACTGGGAAATAGAGTGTGAGAACTCTCAAGGGGGTTTAGCTCTTGGTAAGATTTAAACTAAAAACTAGACAGCTCATGCGAGCGGTTGTTTTTCTATATTTCAGACGAGAACATGATAATCTAAAGTTCTATTTTTATTGATAAGACAATGTTAAGAATAACACCATTCACGGACTACAAGACGACTGTCCGGACGATTGTTCATTGATTGACCTCAGCTCGCATGTGCTCATACATGTGTTCAAGATCTGCAAGAATAAAAAATCATATTTAGAAAATGAATGATGATTATTTCAGAATTTTGTTTTCAAACAAATGATCTCATATATAATTCTATTAGTAGAATAGATAAATCATGTATAAGACTATTAGTAGAATTATTTTAATATCTTACCAGCAGGAATGCTCGCCACTGCCGACAAGGTGTTACGTAACATCTTGCGAGCCATTTGTGCCCCATCCCGGATCATGGCCGCCTCAGCACGAACTGCCTTGTCAGGTATCCTCATTATGCTTTGTGCGCTTGGTAAATGATTGTAACCTTCGCGTGCGAGACGACTCAAGGTCTCTGTTGATGGTTTGATAAACAAATAACCCTCTGTGTAAGTTAAAATTTTATAAATCTAAGACTTCGACCTGCATTAGATAACCTGCTTCACATACCTGAACTAGAACGAGACAACCTGGCAAGGCCACTTGTTGCCGATCTTGCGGCTCCTTCCATATCACGTTCCGTGTTCCTGAAACCATTCTCGAAAGTGCGCTCTGTGTTGCGGAAACCATTCTCGAGACCACGTTCCGTATTTCTAAAACCATTCTTAAGGCTATGCTCTGCGTCACTGACTCCATTTGCAATGTCACTCTCAATAGAAGCTATAGAGTTTTATTATACAATTAGTCACGAAAGTTCTCAATGAACAATCATAATCTCACCAGAACTTGAACAAACTGGCGTTCAAAACTATGTGGTCGGTGAGGAGACTTACCTGCAGACGGTGCAGCCAAAGCAATGGATAATACCAAGACAGCTATCAATGACATTAGTTTCATTATGGTTTAGTTTAGTATTATTATCTTATTGAGTGGATGAGATTTTCGTTATCTGGTTTTGCTTTGAGACTCAGGTATTGTTTTCAAAAGGATTGTCTCGCTTTTATGAAATTGAAAACTAAATTGAAGCACTATGACAAGAATTTATAGTTATATATCATCAGGACATTACAACATGGCGACTAAAAGACTGACGTCAAAAGTAAATATTTAACCATTACATAGGAATGCAAAAAGATGTACGCTTTTCGAAACACATGTCGACCATTTACTCATACTTATCATGAGCATTCATTTATTGCGTGTCAAATACTAATATTGATCAACCACGCAAACTTTTTACATCACATACGCAATCGATTATCTAAATGAAACATACAAACTAGACACAATGTACAAACGCACGGATAATCGTTGATGAGATGAACTTTTCATCGTATCATCATATCATCGTAACATTCGCATTGACACATAAGCACAAGTTGACGTAAGAGTATATTGTTATGAATAGGTAGAGTGTTTCCCGTGATCATAGAATTCGACCTTTATAATGATAGTCATATCACTTTCGAAATTTATCTTGTCTTTTTCTGTATAATCTGACTTTCTTTCATAAGTGCTAACTTGTGGAATGTTAAAATGAGCGCCAGCGTGTTGATCATTGTGAGTGTGTCTGGTCGAGCGGATGTACCTGGACAACTCCTCCTTGGTTGCAAACTTCATCTGAAATGCGCTTCATTAAGTCATAGTTTTTCAGCTTATCCTGTGCTCGGATCGCCGAAAGATTGGCACTTATTCTGTCAGAAGCTTCATTACAAATTACACGCACCATGTTGATTTCATGCTCAGCTGTTTTGAGATTTAGCTTCTCTGTTCGAGTGGCTCGCGATAGCACACATGTACACGCGTAAATATCAATGGCTGAGTTGGCTAAACGATTGAGCAAGAATTGTTGATGGATTATGTTTTTACCGAATTTGATCAAAAGATATTCGACTGAGGCATCGAATTGTTCCATGGCTCGTGACACAAGCGCTGCTGAATCACGCAATTTTGGTGATACGAATTGGCTCAATGATGGACCCGATGACATCCCGACAGCACGCTTCATTTTCTTCGTTCCGAATTCCATTATCATGCCGAGATTACCGACAGGATTCGACATGGCTTTCTGTAGCTCTTTGAGATGCCCGCCAGCGTATTGGGCCCCGGACAATGCAACAAATAGACGCAGGATATCGTTGGTACCTTCAAAAATTCTGAATATTCTCAAATCGCGCATGACCTTCTCCACTCCTGAAGAGCGCATGAAACCCATGCCACCTAAAATCTGTATCGTCTCATCCGTGACGAACCAAGCAGCCTCTGATGAAAATACTTTGCTTATGGCAGCCTCGCATTGGAAGTCAGTGTATCCACGATCCATCACAGACGAGACCATGTAAGCCATCGATTCGGTGGTATAGTGTGCCACTGACATACGAGCTATCTTCTCTTGGATAGCTCCAAATGTGTTGATCTTACTACCAAATTGTTCACGTTGAGTAGCATGATCTATGGCCTTCTGGATTTGTGTTCTCATACATCCCGATAGAGCGGCGCCCATACCAAATCGACCGCTGTTCAAAATGTTCATTGCAACCTTGAAACCTCCTCCCACGGGTCCGAGGACATTTTCGACTGGCACGGGACAGTTGTCAAAGTTGACTGTGGCTGTGTTAGAGGCTTTTATACCCATTTTCTTCTCTCCATCGGTTGATGTTAATCCTCCAAACTTGCGTTCTACAATGAAGGCCGTGATTTTATCTTTCATCTCACCAGTTTTTTCATCTTTTACGGGAGTCTTGGCAAATACAGTGAAAACATCAGCAATACCTCCATTGGAAATCCAGATCTTAGATCCGTTTAGTAGCCAATGCTTGCCATCGGGAGACATTTCGGCTTTGGTACGGATTGAACCAGCGTCAGAGCCCGATCCTGGCTCTGTAAGACAAAAGCAGGCTATTCTTTTTCCAACCGCCAAATCTGGTAGATATTTTTGCTTTTGCTCTTCATTCCCATACAAAAGAATACCTTTGAATCCGATAGATTGATGCGAACCAAGAGCAATACCAATGGCTAGGTCGTTGCCTCCCATCAATTCGGCCATACGCGCATATTGAGTGTTGTTAAAACCAACACCGCCGTACTCGGTTGGCACCTGTATACCGAAAGCACCCATGGGCTTGAGGGATTCCCATAGTTTCTCGTCAATCTTTTCTCTCGCATCGTTGGCCAATGGATCGTTATTCTCTTGCCAGAACTTTTCGGTCGGTCCTAGGACCATTGACAAGGTTTCGTATTGATCGGGCGTCAACACTGATGGATAGGGAAATACTTGTTCAAAATTAGCATTGCCAGCGAACATGTTCATAATAAATGATGATGACTCATCTCGCTTCCTGGGTTGTAGATCGGGCTGAACAGGCTGATCAGCGGGCTTCTGTTTAAGAGCTTGACTCTGGTGTCTGATCCCGCAAAAGACCGAAGGTATAGACCTTGGCCTCGAAGCTACAACACCATTAACAATACGAAACATTTTTCTCGTGAAATCTACTCAACTGATAATGTGCCTAATTAAATTGACGATAAAATTCTGGTTTTAGATCATTCAGTGAATCGCCGATATTACAAACCCAATTTTGGTAAACAAACATGAAATTCAGAACTTGTGTTAGTGCGCAATTTGTCGTGATACGCATGCGTGACGCAAAATACCGAACAAGGACGCGCGAAAAGGATGCCTCGTTAATTGATGCTACTATTACTCATTAAAGGGTGTCAGAGACTTAGTTCGCAAAAAAAATAAAAGAAGGACAGATGACTGTGCCTTCAAGCAGTGCATTTTCGAGCTCCCATTGACTTCTATGTCAAGCATATCATTTTCACCGAGACATAGTAAATTTTTTCAAATTACGCGCATAAACCTTGCCTGTTTCCTCACGCTGGCAGCAGTACCACATAAAGACAAAATTCACACTGTTCCATTCAAACATACACCATCATCTTCTGACGCTTCTTTTATTTTTTTTTGCGAACTAAGTCTCTGACACCCTTTAGCAGATTACTGATCATCATAGATAAATGAATAAGATATATCGATTTATTTTTGTATATCTTCAATGATTGGTAGACAATTCTGATGAAATCTACAATGTTATCAATGGACGATCCAAAGGGAATAGATCTCTTTCATCTCGTTCGCCATCGGATTCTGTTTGGTGCGTTTTGACATCGACTGTAACAGTTATGAAGAAATCCTTGCCTCGATCTAAGTGTAACACTAAAATGTCATCCAAGGTTCGACTTTTGCTTTCTTGTGGCATAACCACTTGCGATCGATGTCCGTTATTGCATTCTTTATTGTCGGACACTAAATTATTCGGTTGAATATCAGTGTCTAAGACACAAACTCTCAATTCGACATCCATGGTATCACCGGGCATAATCAATCCAGAGAACGGGCTAACTTGAAGCCAAGATTTACAATAAGTTGAGTCGTTAAGTTTCTTTATAAATGAGAAGTATACTGGGACCTGACCTGTTATGTGTAAATGTAGATAGAATGATTAATTTGAGAATATTCAAAACATTCGTCGAGTCACATGACATTCAAAAAAAAAATAGGACTCACCCGTATTAGCCACTGTCATTATGTCGATTTTAGGCTCACTAAGCAACACATTCTTGAAGCAAAATTCTAGCCTATCGAGTGAGACTTGAGGTAGCGATTCATTCTCTAATCTGTCTAATTTTTTCATAAGATCCTCATAAACTCTGCGATAACGATTATTGTCAACCACCTTGATAGAGGCAGAGAACAAACAACTAATAGGCTTGTGATCACTCAGCAATAACTTAGGGTGGCTTCGATAAAGTAGTGGTTGAGTGGGACCGCCGCGCCATAAAATGCGATCACACCAAGCTGGAGGACGGTTCTTTTCACTGGAATCCCAATTATTTGTGCCAGGATCATATTTATATGTTGGCCAGTGACGAATAGGTGGCTCTTTGAATCCGACAAAGACACGATGCGCAGAGTTTTGTTTCTTGAGCTGATCAAATACCAACAGGTCTTCTAAGGCATTCTTATTTATCATTGCCTTGATTTGATTGGTTGAAAGCTCGTCGATTCTGTAATTGAGATCTCCTAACCAATATATTTGTTCGTGATCTTTGATATATTTGGGTGGATGGAATTGATTGAATACGATACGAGAGCATATTTCATGAAAGTCTTGATTACGTCTTTCGTACTCTTCGACGTGCGCCGCCAAGTGGCTATTAACGAAACATATCGAAGTATTATGAAAATCCAAGCGAATGGCAACGCCTCCTTTGTTGCCCATTTTTCTCATAATTCCTGTGCCTACTGTTTCAGCAGCTACATTTGTGACGTATTTTTCGAGTTCCTTGCGTACAAACACTATCAACATCATACCTATCAATCTTATTAGTTTGACTTTAACGTAAGAGGCCTTTGGGTGCAGGCTTTTGGCGCAAGCTTGAAGCCATTCTCCTTCGCGGGGAGTGTCGTTGAAAAGGAAGGCTTCACGGCTAAGGTCGATTTCTTGGAAGCCGATAGCATAAATATCGGGAGGGGACGGGTCGCACGTAAGCCACAGGTCTACGGAGGCGCACGGCGATTGGCCATTGACGTTCCAAGAGCCGACAAAAATCCGG
Source organism: Fragariocoptes setiger (assembly GCA_019968535.1). NCBI lineage: Eukaryota > Metazoa > Arthropoda > Arachnida > Trombidiformes > Phytoptidae > Fragariocoptes > Fragariocoptes setiger. Next base: position 36,000 of record JAIFTH010000046.1, on the reverse strand, counting down.
AATTCAGTTGAATCCGTGTATTTGTCCTCATAGAGGGTCATGTGCGCCTTGATGGCGCTCTCACGCGCCTCCGTCATGTTTTGGGGAGCGAAAAAGGACGCCAGCGTGACGTATTTTGTGACTGTCTCGTTCGAGTGACGGATTGTAATTCACTGGAGTGCGTGGAGTACTTGACGAAAGCCAATAAACTAGATGAAGGCGTAACAATACAAAATAAGTTATCAATAATTGTGAGGTTTGTGCCGACAAGGCCTATTGCGAGTAGATCATAAATCACAAGACATCATGATGGTACCAATGGCACCATGATACATGTTCGGTCTGTTTTTAACAAAAATATTGCCTTGATTATGAGTAGGTGGTGCTTACTACAATAAGTGTCTGTGGGATTGTCACAGTGTGACAATTAAGCGATTAATTCAAGATGATATATTATTTACAAAGGTAGATCTTCAGCGCCGATACTGACCATCGTGTGACACAACGATGACGATGACGATGACAACGCAAGATTTACAAGTCCTGGAATTGCATCACGGAGGCAAAAAAAATATTGTTTGTAGTGCCTGCTGCTTGTTGTTGACTCTTAACGCTGCAGTTAGAGTTGTTTTCTGCACTGCAGTTGAACTCAGTTCATCCAGCGCTGCTGTTTGTGTGTGAGGAGGAGTGCTCGATTGGTCTTGTTGCAATTCGCAAGCTGACAGAAGCGATTCTTGTTGCTGATTGCGTCAGTCTAGAACATGAGCAAATCGATATGATAGCAAAAAGAGTCGCTCTTATTTTGTGCTCTCTTTCTTGAAGAGTGATCAGATCTTCCAGTTTCATTGATTGTTCGAACTCACTAACAATGGCAAACACTTATAACGACTTAAGTCAGTAACTGTGTGTGTCCTCGTATAGTGAGATGGAGAGTACACCAATGGAGCGAAAAGTATTGGGTTCTGTCACATTATTGCTTTTGCAAAAATATAATTATGTCTGAGTTCTATGCAATAGCATCTCGACGTTTGTGCAACCGATCAATGTCGGTGATGCAACTAACGTCAACTAATGTAACTAATAAGCTCATTGGATCACGTAAACCGTCGAGACTGATTGCCGGCCACCACGCGGTGCATTCTGATAATAATAGATGCAACGATCATCATGATAGTTGTTGTGAATTGATTCGTTGTGAGCACCTACACTCACTCATACAAACAAACAAGGTCATATTTTATTCGACATCGACCATACGCGGAAGACTGTTGACAACAGCCAGACGACGGTGACACATGGCGTTTTATTTATTTACCATCCTATAACTACGTGCCTAGAGAAAGCAGCGAACGAGCAAGCGTATATTAATAGGCTATCATCACATTGCATTAGCTTGACGAGTTTTAAGCGCAATGATGAGTGCTTTTGAAAACTGGCGCCTTTTAGAACCATCCAATAGTAATGAACTGAAACCACCAAAACTGCGACTGACAGCACGAGCGCCAGCGCCAAGGTTACCGAGGCAACAAACGGGTGGACAACACACGAGACTCGTACTCGTTGAGCATCAACGGCAGCAGCAACAACAACACTGTATTTAACCTAAGCACTGTGCTATACGGTGCTGCTGCATTGTAGGGCACGTCTGAGGTAACAGTGCCGAATATCAGGGCCCTTCTATCATGACGACGGCGTCGATTTGCACAGCCTGTCCAGACTATGACATACTATTTAGTGTCATACAGTGCTATTGTTCTGACAGACAAAACAGTTCGCTCATGTGACGTAAATTGAATGCACCACCAATAAAGTATGCTTTTAAAACAAAGAGACGTTCGATTGAAGTGAAAGTGTTCTGTGTTGCATCACAGCGACGACGACGACAACGATAGAGAAAGAGAGAGAGAGAGAGAGAGAGAGCTATAACAATAAGACGCTGCTCACAAACTAACGGCATCAATAAGACTGACTACAAACATCCAATTGACAACGAATTCAGCATTTAGTTCTCTTATACCTAAAATGTTAAAAGTAAACCGCACCAGCACACCCACACACCCACACACAAACAATTAAGTCACAATCTCAGGCCTCAAAAGAGTCGGCCACATACAGTCTCGACATTGATCTGGTCAATGATTATCGATCGCGAATATAGTGTCAAGATATAAATTCATAAAATTCGAGTCCAGCCTCAACCTGATGCTACTATTGTCTATGGGATCTCAATTTCTCGTCTTATTTCAAGCGTGAAAAAGTGTATTCAACATATATAGTCTTGCTCCGAGTTAATCACATTGTATGCCAACAAAAGTTCACATCATTGTTGTTGTGTAATTCATCCATCCATTAGATTATGCAACTACATTGTTATTGTTCCTAAAAACAGTTTCCAAATATCATCATGGATTGTGAAGAAATATCAGCGCCACCAAAGCTTACCGAAAAATGTGTCATAATTCAACGTGACGAGAATGGATTTGGCTTCCGAGTGAAAGGCCAATCGCCTGTGTTTGTTGAACATGTACACAAAAATAGTGCTGCCTGGCGAGCAGGCTTGCGTAGTTTTGATCAAATTTGTAAAGTCAACGGCATATTTGTTGCAAATCGAGATCACAAGGATGTGGTCAATTTGATCAAACGTAGCGATCGTCATGTCTCGCTGACATTATTGGGCTCAGTGGCAGGCTTATCGTCGCCATATTACTTGAAAAACAAACGCCACAAATCGTTGATATCATCTTCGAATGGTGATCAACTTTCCGACGTAAGTCAACGTAAATTATCATCTGCTTCGGCTGTATTGGACCAAGCAAAGCAAAATTGTGTATCTGATAGCGTGCGTCGGTATGAATCATTTAGAACTACCAGCACAAGCAATTCAGTACCATTCGGTGCCCCTGATTCTCAATGGAACACGCGATTCTCACAAATGTCTTCATCGGCCCGACGTTCCGAGAGTGTCAGCTACAAAGTAGCCTATCGCGACGACCGTCGTCTCAGCGGTATTGATGTGGATCAAGTGGCGAGTGGCAAGTGTAAGGCTTGCTCGGGATCATTGATCAACACACTCGGACCTTGTTGCCTTGAATGTGTTGAGAATGGTTCGTCGCGCAAAATTTTAACCATTGGTGTCGGTGGGTCGTGTAACGAAACATACAACAACAAATCAGGCGAAGGACAGCAACTGCAAACGGATCTCAAGCAATTAACAACTCGCAATGAAGGACGCCCTCCAAACGGATCATCAACGGTTCGAGAATCACGAGCAGCCTATGCAGAAGCTCGCTCCATGAACGATAATGAATTGCTGAGATTGCACAACAAAATCACACAATCTGCTTCCAGCAGCTCATTGCCAGCACGGGGCAGTGGTTCATTTGAGCACAAGCGTAACACTGTATTGGTACGACCCAGCAATCGGCGTTTGGAAATTATTAAAGAGCTGCTGGACACCGAGCTGGCCCATATAGAACGTCTCAGGCAACTCGATGATATATTCTATCGTCCCATGAAAGCGGAAAAGTTGGTCACACCTGAGCAGCTTAAAATGGTGTTCTCACGTCATCGTGCTTTGCTCAAAATACACGGACAAATTCATCAGGTACTACTGAAATCGGCTCAATACAATAAGCTTGAGGAACCGCTCGTGGGTCGTGCTCTGATTGAGATATTTGAGGGTCGAATCGGTCGTAAATTTGAGCATGCCGCTAGCATATTCTGTGCATGCCAATCAACAAACAATGATTTGTTGAACAAATTGACACGACGCGATACGAAAGTGGGTGAATTTTTAGCTCAAGCTGCCAGGCACGTTGTAGGGCGCCTAGGTCTCAAAGATCTGTTAGCATCATGTTTTCAACGATTAACTAAGTATCCATTATTGTTGGAGAACTTGTTGAAAGCCACACCGACCGCAATGATCGACAAGGCTAACTTTGGAGATGAAAGTCAATGCATTGCACGTGCGCTGAACAAAAGTCGTGAAATATTGACACGCGTCAATGAGGCCGTTAAGATGGCCAATTCTGAGACACGACTAAAAGAGATTTGGCGCAAAACCGACAAGCAACAATTCATCATACAAAATTCATTGGACATTTCCAATCAGCAGCTCATACACGATGGGCCATTGACGTTGCGCCTATCGAAACGTTCGTTTGACGTACATGTCGTGTTGATGAATGATTTTTTGATTATATTGTCGCGTGAGACTCAAGACAAATTCAAATTGCGCAACTTCTCAATGGATGGCAAGTCAAGCTCAAGCATGGCCACACTGACGTCGACTGGTTTCTCGCCTATATTTGAGGTCGACGAGCATCTGACCACTCGCGATGCTGCCACTGACGGCAACGGTTTCTACCTGTTGCGTAAACACAAAGAGGATTCACGAATGTATGAACTCGGAGCACAGTCACCGGCTGATAGATCGCGCTGGCGCGAACGCATTCAGTGGGCCGTAGAAAACAAAGCAACTAAATGTCAATTAGGAGTGCATTCGAGTGCTCGGCGCCACTCTTGTAAGTTTGACAATTATTGATGTTTTATGAGAGAACCATCTTGAAAACATGAGCTAATTAACCGAACATATCTCCTTGTTCTCTCACAAAACAACAGACGAAAGTTCGCGATCGGATACATCAAGTCGCCAGGATTTAATAGAAGAACAAACTAGACTCAGCAATTCGTCATCTCAATCTAATATAAAACGCGAGCGAATGTCCCTCGGCGAGACTGACAAACCCCCTACCGATGTTTTGGAAACAATGGTCGGTGATGAAAATTTGCTGCCAAGCAAATTCAATAAAAACAACAGCAACGACATTAACAACAGTGGCAAAAGCGCTGAAGATGACAAAATAGCTGTACCGAAGGTCCAAGCTGATTCATTCTCCAAAATTGAAGGCTCTATCAGTTATGTCAGCGACGAAGACGTATTGATTATGCCATCCAAGATCGAAAAATCACGTGCCACCGTCAGAGAGGCCGTCAAGATGGTGTCAGTCGAACAGAAGCTTAAATTGATCGATCGTGAGCTCCAATGCTTGTTGGAACAAAAATTGGCCCTCATTGGAGCAACTATGGACGGCCGTATTGCAGATGGAAATTGTGACATATTGACAGAAAATTATCGAGTCAATACCAATGGACAAGATACATTCATGCGTTTGGCACGGGCCAGACCTAATAGAACAACCGGTCTCAAGATACGCTCCGCCGAGGTATCACCAACTAAGAGAAGTTCTAAAGATTTGTTACATCTAGCAATGGGTGCCGCAAAAGTAAGCTCACTTTTAATGGATGAAGATATCACCACAAAGTGGCGGGATAAGTCTCACTCAGGTCAAGTGCGAGACGCAATTATTGATTTGCGCACTCAAATTGACTCATTCCTAGAATTATATTTAAACTGAAAGCTTGATAAATATTCGCTAGAGCGAACTATCAGCAGAAAAATCTAAAATATTGAAAATATTCGAAAAAAGAATGTTTTACACATGGTATTAACCCACTCCCATATTTTGGTCTTACGACGCACCTGCCCTATCATGAATGCTTTGACTTTTTTAAACAAGATCAGCCAATAAACTACTTCTTCAAAACTATTTGTTTCAATTTTCAAGGTCTACTGATTCTGTAATATGGTTCTTTCCCTTAGAACTATGCATAGAGACACACTAGAGCACAAAGCACCTTTCAGTAGGTGCAAGGGCTTGAAATTTTTCAGTTGCCATGGCAATCCTCCTGGGATTGACTCCTGCATTAACTACCTTCTAGAAAAACGATCAACGAGAGCATCACGGAGTTTAAGCAGAATTTTGAGAATCTATACAAAAATAAGATCAAAATTAGTTTCGTCGAAACCTTGGAGAAACCAAATCAAATATGAGGATCTCTAAAAGATTACATTTTTGTCTGCTTTTGGTGAGCTTGATGCTTTGCATGATCGCAGGTGAGTTATGGACAATAAAATGGAGAACATTGTCGCCCATCATTCTTCTGATGTATAACCTCAGAGTCTATCAACTGACCAAATGTCTTTAAAAAAATATGCAGCACAACGTGGCCCACGTCGTCAGCTCATCAAAAAATACCGTCGCCCTGCAAGCTTGGGTCGTAATATTCAGCGCATTAATTGTCCTATTTGCACCGCCGATTACATGTCAAAGCGTGTGACATCTAGCGACAGTTGCTTTTCGCCCCGATATGACTTAGCTGTGGCTGAGCTCGAACTTGTATCTGCATGTCCGCTGGCCAGTCGCAACTGCACCACCGAAACTGTGTACATCAATGGAGTGTTAACATCCATCAAGCGCAAGTGTGGGCCGCCTCACAATTGTGTTGACAGTTGTGTTACGGCTGGCCTTGGGTTGACATCTAAAACATGTGCCGTTTGCTGTCCTCCGTTTGAGTTCGATACATATTCGACTGATATCAACAAACCGCGCGAATGTGCGTAATCAATCTTTGAAATTTTGTACCTGTTGACCATTTATAACGACCATTCATCCCGACACAACACCATCTTGAATGGTGAGATATTGATTTAACATTGAGCTTCCAAAAAATCATCACTCATGCTTATGAAGTCCCAACCATGTATAGTATCCCTAAGCTTGTTTCTGCTATTTGACAACGACAACAACAACGCACATACTATCGTTTCCAAAAAAACCGTCCGCAGCTGAGTTTGTGACCAAATCTTAGTGTGAGTGTCGATGCGAACGCTACACAGCGACGATAGACGCACTAAGATTCGTTCGCAAGCTCAACTGTGGACGGTTTATTTTGGAAACGATAGTAAACGCAGTGATGCTCACCCGTGTTGCGATAATGGTAGTTTTCGTCACAAACGCTGTGTCAGTTACGCATTCTTAAGCGTAATACATAACAACAACAACAAATGTGTTATCGAGTTAATGAGCATTCCTAATTCTACTGATCACACGAACTTACACACTATGGCAATAATCAGCACAGTCAGCACGATGTGACGGATATCGGGCTAAACGCTTAAATAAAAGAGGCGCCGATTGTGGCGGCCCACTGTTGGCGTTAGGCCTTTCAAGGAGGTTGACGAATGAGTTTTATATAGAGAAATTTACGTCATCCAGACTGGTTATCGGCAATTTGCATAAATGTGGTTGTGTCTGTGTGTGGATGTGTGCGCGCGCATTTTCAGACGCGAACAACTATTGCTCATGAAGGTCTTTTGTGATCAAGAGTATTAACTAAGCGACATAAACTACTAAACAGATATTAGTCAACTCACGAGGATGGGATGTAAACTCTCTCGAAGTTGAACATTTTGATATTATGGCCGTCAACATGATTAGCAATTCACAAATCTTTCCAAGCTGACGAGTACGCCACGTCGATGCCCAAATGAGTCATTGGCAAGCTTTAGCACAACAATCGTAAGACTTGGTAGCATAGAATTACCGATTGAAAGTGTTGTCACTCAACATCAGGTTATATACAATACCATCAACGCTGTTGTAAAGTTCTAAGAGAGAAACGTTCGAACACTGGGCCACAAATGAATCATTCGATCAGAGTCAAAAGTGACCACTTGAACGAAACACCCTGTATCGGCTTGCGAGAGCAAGTTTACGTCAACCAGCAAAATCTATAATAGATTGCAGTAGATTTCTTCTGCAAATCTTTGCAGTCAATCAATCAGACATTTGTTGTTGTATTTAACAAAAGAAAACTGCGAAAGCATTGCACATTGCAAATAGCCCATTGAGGGGTACACGCCCAAGGACCAGTACGCTTCTGAGGAAAAAACGAATGCGCGTGAGGTGACCAAACCCGTCACAAGGGGGCCTGACGAGCAATACATACAGACTCAGGCCGGAAAGACACAGAGTGACGCCGGGTCGTGAGCACACTCACACACATGTCGGCTTGGTCACGCAGGGCTCCCAGTGTTTGAGCCAGTAGTTTTCTGGGTCGTGCACAGATGCCATACACACACGAACGCACGCCCTCGTTGACTCTTTTCCAAAGTTAGACCCATCGAGCCCGTCGTTTGTACAACGCTCACATTGGGCTAGCAACCGTGTGTGTGTGTGTGTGTGTGCGTGTGCTCGCTTATTCACCATCAATGGGTCCGTTTGTGCATTGGTTGGCTCTATGTGTGTTCAATCTTTCTCCAGTTTAGTCGTCGTAGACCCTTATTGTGCGCTCGCAGCGTGACGAACACTGCATTATACTACTTTAGTGCCGCTGCTTGTTGCGTAGCCCGTAGTCGAGGTGCATCGGCCTTAGCCGCTATTGCTGCTGCCGATGGAACACAGCGGTGTTCCGTCGGATCCAATAGGCGTGTGCAGCATGAGCTCTGACGCACAAAAACTAACCTTGGCCACACTCGTTAGACTGTATCCACAAACACATATCGCCTAGCGCCGAACTAAGGGATCTAACGCTACCACACTGTACCACACCATGCCACGCCATGCCACGCAAGCGCCCTAAGGCACGTGTGCCCTCTCTCGTTCTTGTCAGTAAAGTGCTATAAGCGAGCGAATGGGCGAGGAGCGGGTGCGTGCGTGAGTGTGTGTGACTGAAATGTGCGCTTCGTTTGGCATGTTCGCTGCTTATTCGTTAGGTTTCACATGGACGCTGAACGCACTCTAACTATGTGCTTTATGGTGTGCATGTGGACACGTGTGTTTGTGTGGCTTTTGTTAGCAAGCATCGCCAGAACGCGAGTGCGCATCTCGGCCTCTGAGAGTGTGTTATGAAAGAACATTCGCTCGGTGTTGTGCAAGCACACCCATACACACATACGCGCGCCACATAGAGAAGTGTGGTGGTGTACGCCACACTCTCACACACAGAAAGTTACACTCTGAAGCGGTAGCGGGTCATATGTGAGTAGCGTTAACATGGTCCCGATTAAAGAGACTGCACAACAACGATGTCGGCATGAGCAGGGGCGCACGCGCCGAACGATTCTTTGCGTTATGTGTGTGCATTTGTGTACGATTGCACACTGTTTCGCCCCCTCCCATTTTCATTCGTTCATTCGTTCGTGTGCGTGCGAGCAAGTATCAACGCGTCGCTTGACGCAACCAGCCAAGCGGCTAGTACTATCCTATGCGGCAATGCTATGTGAACACTCACATAGCACAGATGTGGTCACACACAAGCATGGGGGTCGTCAGGCACACATGCACCTCGGTGCGCTATATACTCGAACAGAGGCCACATAAGCACACACTCACAAGCAGCAGCGTTTGTGTGTGTGTGTGTGTGTGTGTATATGAGAACACATTGCGCCGTACGTGTGGCCCACCCAAATGAGGCTGAACCATAGAGGCTATCGGAGCTTCTACAAATGCACATGCTTACACACAAACACATGAGCATACACACAATCGGTCAAGGCTTGGGTTGTGTGTGTGTGCGCGCGTTGAAAAGCACACATGCTTATGGGCCAATGGAGGCCGCTGTTGTCGCCGACGCCGCCTCACTAGAATAACAGATGTGTGCATGTGTGTAGCATGAGGTGCTTTTGTATAAATGTGGTGCCGTAATTCGATGACTAAATGTACTGCTAAACCATGGACTTGTGCGTGCTCGTTCAGTATACGTGTGTTTGTGTGCTTTAGCCAACGTGAAAGCGTGTATATCAGCAAGAAAGAAAAAGAACTATTGAAGCTAAGAGGAACTCTTGAGTGAGAGCAAGAGAGAACACGCTCTGTTGGCGAATTCCGCCAGCCAACTAGAAGCTACGCTACGCAACACAACTAGCAGCTAGCAGCTAGCTGCTAGCGAGCAAGCAAGCAGGCCTACTACCCATCAGCCAGGCAGACAGCCAACCTCCAACCACGACGACGTCGACGACGACCAATACGAAGAAGACGCTGACGCTTGAAGATTAAATGCATGCGGCTGCGAGGACAATGGCGAGATTTTATCCACTAACAATATCATCATCATCATCATCATTATGAATGTCTCAAACAATATAGTTTAGGAATCATCATTGGTGCTATTGAGAGCTACTAATGATAAATCTACAAACGTGAACGCCCACACTACACACAATAAAGCCCACTCATTCTCATTGCAACATTGGCCCCAAATCTTCGATACATAGGCACAGACACACAAACATACACACACACATACTCTTATACACACACACACAGACACACTCACATGCGACGCGAGCTCTTAGGCGACAAATTATTATTGCTGTTATTAAATATTGATCATCCACTCACAGACAGACAAAACACTTGGACCAATTTGCAGACAAGATAAAGATTGAAATTCTTATAAACTCTTGATTATATTGAATACATACGTCTATAAGACCGTATATAACATACACATCTTGAACGCAAACATCCAGACGCAAATTCTGCCGTATTCAATGGCATGTACACGCTCCGAACGTGAATCTATACATATATAGCTGAAAAAAAGAAAAAAGAAACTCTGATTTTTCCATTGCACGCACACAAGCCTGTCCTGATAGATTAGGTTGTCTTTATTCTGATATTCTCAATATATATTATATTCACTATTATAATCAACAATCATACACACTTAACATCACATCATCGCCAAACATCAAGCCATTGTAGCTCCACGAATAACTCAGTAGTGTTGTCTCTCAGTTGAGCCTCACCAATCAGGAATTTTTTTTCACACCTTACTGCAACATTTACATCAGCTGATAATCAACACCATCACCATGGGTTGTGCTATGTCCGCAGAGGAACGTGCCGCTTTGGCTAGATCCAAACAAATTGAGAAAAATCTTAAAGAAGATGGAATACAAGCCGCCAGAGATATCAAATTATTATTGCTTGGGGCTGGTGAATCCGGCAAATCGACGATTGTTAAACAGATGAAAATTATCCACGACAATGGCTTTACAGAAGACGATTTGCGTCAATATAAACCCGTCATTTACAGCAACACTGTTCAATCAATGGCAGCCATTCTTAGAGCCATGACAACGTTAGGTATCAGATTTGCCGATCCGGCGCGCGAGCACGATTCCAAAATGGTTTTTGATAACATTGCACGTATGGAAGACACCGAACCTTTCTCAGAGGAATTTTTAGCGGCAATGAAAAGGTTGTGGGCTGATGAAGGCGTTCAAGCGTGCTTTCTCCGCTCTAACGAATATCAACTCAACGATTCCGCAAAGAACTTTTTAGACGAGCTTGACACATTAGGTAAAAAGGATTATATACCAACGCAATATCACCTATTATTGGCGCGTATTAAGACTTCCGGAATTGTTGAGATCTGCTTTACATTCAAGAACCTCAATTTCAAGCTATTCGATGTGGGCGGTCAGCGGAGTGAACGTAAGAAGTGGATACACTGTTTCGAAGACGTTACTGCAATCATTTTTTGTGTCGCTATGTCAGAATATGATCAGGTATTGCATGAGGATGAAACGACGAATCGAATGCAAGAATCGTTGAAATTATTTGACTCAATTTGTAATAATAAGTGGTTCACAGAGACGTCAATCATATTGTTCCTCAACAAGAGAGACATATTTGAAGAGAAAATTAAGCGATCACCTTTAACTATTTGTTTTCCTGATTATACGGGCGAGCAAACGTTTGGCGAGGCCGCGCAATTCATTCAAGCCCAATTCGAAGCCAAAAACAAATCCACAACCAAAGAGATTTATTGTCATACGACGTGCGCCACAGATACGTCTAATATTCAGTTTGTTTTCGATGCTGTCACTGATGTCATAATTGCGAACAATTTGAGAGGATGCGGACTTTATTGAGAACAGTCATTACGCTGCAACACAAAGCAACATAACGGTGCAAAATAGCCGAAAGTATCATCAGACTTAAAACAACGACTCATCGGCTATCAAAACCCAACCACTCACAGAATTATGCTCAGATGCAGTTATAACCATAGATTTTGGAATGGAACAGGTTTATTTTTGTTCGTTTTTGTGCACGTGTGTTTTCTTTTGTGTCTATACATGCCTGTGAACGCTTGAATGTTTTTGTAATTGATACTCAGTGAAGCAGATCTACTCCTCCAACAGTCAACCCCAAAAACCCAGTCAAATCATTTTAGTCAATGTTTTTCCAGATACACACACAACAAACACACACAAGCACGCACACACAACCAAATACACATACACACATGCAGACCAACACATCACACAAAGATATACACGAACACGCAAGAAAGATTCGAATGTTAAACTACTCACTGAGCGCACAAACACGACCCACATCTAAGGATAAGCCTACGGCCTCGCACGCAAGATATGAACAAAAGTCATCACAAAACTCCGCATCGATGTATATTTACATGCAGATGAATGTATATATGTGAATACAGATAAAATTAATATACACGTATTTATCTATCTGTATATAAAAAAATTGGGAGATGGACTTGGAAGTCCACCTCGCCTCAACCAAAAAGCAACGTGATTGTCTTGAAAGCCACACCAACCAATCAACAAACAAAAAGACAACCAACTAAAGAAACAAACAGACACCATATGGCAGCGATTCTCTTGTAGCAACTACTCATGAACATCTGCAACAGTATTTGGAGGAGAATCAGACTTCCGGATGTGACTACACACTAAAAGGGTCAGTCGTATAAGACCCAAGAGCGTCGCCAATACAAACAACAACAAGAACACAAATGTAACAGCCGACCGTAGACAACGATAACACTGCTCAATGCAGTTGAACCTGAATGCTCGAATGATATGGTCTTACGCTAAATTGCCCCTTTCTGCAAAATTTCTTAAAAAGACGAGCGCCATCCGCGGATGAGGAAATGAACATGTGAATAAGGAGAACGTTCTGAACTCCCTGTTGATTCTATTAATCACACATAGCGTTCGATGACTCACTCGATGAATCTACTCAATAAACAAAAGTACTATTGCTACTTCGTGCTCACTTTATGCTCGGATAGGGTTTCTCGAATATTTTTGCACAAGGTTCCTTTGTTCTAACATTATGAAAAGTAAATATCAAAAAAACATTGATTTATGATCCAAACAGCTCGTGCTCTTTCTCATTGTTCCTCGTCGGTTCAATCATGAAATGCATTGTACCACGTAGACCGATAGCATCAACAAATAAGTTTTGAACCTGGCGGCTTCAGATGTTCTTAAATCCGTGACGCAAGCCGCATGCGTCGGCGTGCTTTGCACTTCCTTCGCGAGGTGACAACACGTCCTTCAGTTATTAGGTTTTTCTATTCATTTCTACTCAGTTGTCTTGCGATCAAACATTTCAATAAAAATCCAAAATGGCCAAAGTTGGTATCAATGGGTTCGGTCGTATCGGGCGTCTGGTGCTGCGCGCCTGCGTCGAAAAAAAGGTGCCCGTTTTAGCCGTCAACGATCCATTCATCGACCTCAACTATATGGTGTACATGCTGAAGTATGATTCGACCCATGGGCGTTTCAATGGCGAGGTCACAACCAAGAACGGCATGCTCGTCGTCAATGGACAAGAAATACACGTATTTCAGGAGCGAGACCCAACCAACATCAATTGGGCCAGAGCTGGTGCCGAATACGTGGTTGAGTCAACGGGTGTTTTTACCACACTCGAAAAAGCCAAAAGCCATCTTAGCGGAGGTGCAAAAAAGGTTATCATTTCAGCACCTTCAGCTGACGCGCCGATGTTTGTGATGGGTGTTAATCACGAAGATTATAAAAACGATATCGATGTTGTATCGAACGCTTCGTGCACAACTAATTGTTTGGCACCCTTGGCCAAGGTCATCAATGACAATTTCGGTATTGAAGAGGGTCTCATGACAACAGTGCACGCCGTTACAGCCACACAAAAAACCGTGGACGGTCCCAGTGGCAAGCTTTGGCGTGACGGTCGTGGTGCCGGACAGAACATTATACCTGCCAGCACAGGTGCAGCAAAGGCCGTAGGCAAAGTTATACCCGAGCTGGACGGGAAACTCACAGGCATGGCATTCCGTGTACCAGTGCCTGACGTCAGTGTTGTTGACTTGACCTGTCGCCTCAAAAAGGAGACCAGCTACGCTAAGATCAAGGAGGTTTTCAAGAAGGCAGCCAGCAGCGACAAGTGGAAGGGAATCCTTGATTACACCGATGAAGAAGTTGTGTCAAGTGATTTCATTAGCAACACATACAGCTGCACGTTCGACGCACGAGCCGGCATTGAACTGAACAGTAAATTTGTTAAACTTGTGGCTTGGTACGACAATGAGTTTGGTTACAGTCATCGTGTTGTCGACCTCATCATTCACATGGACAGTGTGAAACATTAAATGTTATCAGGTTATTACTGAAGCCACAGTAAGATATCTAGAAATTCTAGTCTTACTATCTAAGTTGTCATTCGCCGAATGGAATCCAAAATTGGAGCAAAATTAGATTGTAGTGCTAAATTACACCAAAAAGAAGCGGGAAATTCAAAATAAGAGTTGTGCAAAATAAAATGTAAAATCATTTTTAACAGAGTAAAATCTGGGTTTATTGCATTCGACCTCGGGATCTCAAAATCTACACCCAGTAAATCAATGATGAAGATTTACTATGGATCCAATACACCGAGTTCTAAATGAATTCACTAAAATAGAGCTAGTAGCTGACGAGGTCATACATGACAAAGCTCAAATTGTTGATTTGGATAAAAAACGACAAGCGAACCGTGAGGCTCTAAATAGTCTCAAGCACTCATCTGAGACAGATAAGCGATGGTTGTGTATTGGTAATATGTTCATCAAAGTACCTACAGAAAAAGCTAAAAAACTCATCAACGGGGACCAGGCCAATCTTAACGAAGAAATCGAATCATTGAGGGATAATCTCAAACCAAAATACAACCAACTGCTCGAGTTGGAGGGCAAAGAAGAGATCAGCAGTTTCAATTTGAAACCACTGTCCCGTAAGGAGCTCGAAGGACTCAGGGCGGCATTTCGTTTATAAATTTAAACACAGTTCTCCCATCTAGCAAACATTGCAATGACTAACATAAGGCCATTTCGTTGTGACGATTTATTTGAGTTGAATGAGGTCAACTTAGACCCCCTCACAGAGACTTATGGTCTGTCATTCTATTTACAGTATTTGGCGAAGTGGCCAGAATACTTTGTTGCCTGTGAGAACCCTACTGGAGAAATGATGGCCTACATTATGGGTAAAATCGAGGGTCATGGTGAATACTGGCATGGCCATGTTACCGCGCTCAGTGTGGCCAGCATTTATCGACGAAACAATTTAGCAGCAAAACTTATGGAAGAGTTGGAAACGGTATCTGACAAGCAACAGGGATACTTTGTCGATCTTTTCGTGAGGCAGTCAAACAATATTGCCGTATCAATGTATGAACGCTCTGGGTACACGATCTACCGGCGTGTCCTTGATTATTATGCCGGAGAAGCGGCCGACGAGGATGCCTATGATATGCGAAAAGCATTATCCAGAGACGTACACAAAAAATCTATCAAACCTTTGCCCCACCCGGTTAGGGCGCGGGATGTTTAGTAAAAATCAACATCACCCGTAAAAACATGCCTATGTATTTTACGTTCTATGTATCTACGTTATAAAAGTGTTTGCTCACAAAACTTGTCAGTCAGAGCTGTTTTTGTCAATTTGAATTTCAGTTTTTACCATGATTTTCCCTCAAAACCATTTCAACTCGAAATTTCAATTGTAATATAATATGTTGAGCGAAATCAAACAGTAATAATAATATCGTCAAACTACGTGTACATTGCGTCCGTTCTAATTGTGGCCAATTGCTATCAACAAGCTCTACGACATTGAGCGCCCAGCTGTTCTGTGGTTTTCGTAATGTTAATCGCAAAGGCTATAGAGTAGAGCATTCTTGCGTCGAATATTTTGACGATACGCCGTTTGTGGGCTGTGTCTTTTTGTTGTAGAACACAAGTCTATTGTTCCGGACCATTTGTTCACACATCAACACGCAAACACGAATCGATTCCTTTTCTCTCATCATCATATATCATTGATTGAAGTATGCAACATACCAAGGCAGAAACTAACGCCAGTCATTTAATGAGCTGAAACTTTACACTTGACATCATCTCCAATAGCGTACTGTTGCAAGCGCGAGACAACAGCATCTTAAGTATTCACTATATTTGTCTGACCATTCAACGCTGCCTTTGTTCTGTGTCTCATAAACAGAACAATTAGAAAATCGTCGATCAATTAGAAAATCAATATCCTGCATACATATTGCATGCATGCCGCGTTATACTATGTGATATTTATCTCCTCAGACGTCGTCACATCGCCATCAACAGTTGTCAGTGACGAGAGAATACCACCAGACTAGCAAGTCTCTTGCCATGACACGACAAACCATGGTTATTTCACCGAACATTTATAATCGAAGCCACGCCGAGATAATCTATTTCAATATAAATTTTTACCAGCTATCAGATAGAGCCTTTACCTGCTTCATTCTTGCGGTATATTGATTGTGTATTTATCACAATGGTCAACCATGACAAAGCCAACCGTGTATCTCCTTCGATGCCAAATTCTACCCTAGCAAACGATAATTCTTCCATTTCAACTAGCATGAAAAACCACGATTCGAATCGCACAGGGCAGCATCACCAACTTTCCAGTGCTGTCATTCCTGCTAACGATGTCAGCGGTCGAAGACAAAACTCTGGTAAAAAGAAGTCACGCAACAACTTACGTGCTCTAAGCAAAAGCAAAGATCAACAACCATTTGCAACCATATCGCGATTACCTTCGATCGCTGGTGCAATAAAGGCTAGCCAGCTTCAACTGGCTGAAATCAACGTGGATTTGCCACCAAACTGGGAGGCCCGTTTAGATTCTTACGGCCGTACATTCTATCTAGATCATGAGCATAGGACTACTACATGGGTTCGACCAACAAACCCCTCATCAGTATCATCCAACAATCCATCCAGTGCTACTGCTACAACACCTGCAGTGCCCGAAGCCTCAATTCCGGGACCGAGTGGTCTTCAATCAACTGCTAATGGTAAAGAATATGTATCACGACAATCAGTACTGTCATCCGTTGACACTGAACAGCATCGAATTCTTCTTGACAGACGCTATCAAAGCATTCGAAGAACTATGTCCTCAAAAGGCAAGCACAAAAAGCAAGCAACCCCTCGGTTACAGAATCATAGCGTAGAAGATGACTCGCAACCGATTATCAAGGATTCGGAAACTACATCGACTGATTCCGTACATTGTCCGAGTAATACAAATGTAACTTCAGAAAGCGCAACACCTATTGTATCAGCGAACATTCATGACACAATAGATGGTAATTGCTTATCTGGTCCCACGAATTCTTCAATTACTAGATCGCAAGGCATATCGGCATCTCAGCAATCACCTCAGAGACTTTCCTCTACCATTGCTATTTCTAGTCCTTTTGTCTCTCAATATAGATCAAGTTCCATTAACGAAAGTGCTCATGAGAATGGTCGTGTGTCATCTCCTAATACCAGCTCATCTCTGGGTTCCAGCACCAATGAGTGGGACGCTATTTCAGCTGCTATGACCAACGCGGCATCTAGCCTTTCACAATCGCAAATAAGTGGGTCTACGAGATTAGGCAATGTCATTTCAAGTTCGATTCCAACTAACAACTTGATCAGTAGTAGTTTACCTATTCCTGACAACATAAGCTGTCCTCCGGCACTCGCCTTCTTGAACAGATCGGATTTCTTCAACCTGTTACATCTGAACGATCAAGCGTTTCAGCAGTTTGATCGTTGCAATGCGCTCAAATTCATAGTTTATCGTATTCGAAAAGACAAGACATACGAAGCATTTGCACGTTATCAGCATAACCGTGATCTAGTCCATTTTCTCAATTCGTTCGCGATGCAAAACGATCCTTTACCTACCGGTTGGGAGATGAAACACAATGAAACAGGCCCGAGTTTATTCCTTGATCATACACGAAAGCAAACTACTTACATTGATCCTCGGCTCCCAATAGACTTGCCTGTTGTGAATGTTCCACAAAAAATCACTATTGGTCCGCATCGCAATCCACTATCTAATGGAAATGTAACATCAAATGCACAACCTCCGCGATCCAACCTCAATGAAGATTCAGCGAACTTATTGTCGGAAACTAACACAAGTTCGAGTCCTTCTGAAATTTTATGTTCCAACATGTCGTCAGTTAACTTAAACGCCAGCTTCAATACTAGCCCGATGGTGCCCGCATCTCCTGCCACGAGTTCGGCATCAACATCAGCATCAAATGCTGATCCTGCAACAGTTGACAACGTCACTACTTCACAATCATCTTCGAATGAATCAAATGTTCCTCCTATATTAAGTTACAATGAAAAAATTGTCGCTTTTCTGAGGCAACCAAATATTTTCGACCTTATAAAAGAGAAACGTTATGCCCCCGGAATGTGCTCAAGTCTTCGTGATAAAATTAACCAAATTAGATCCGGTGGTGTTGCAGCTCTCGAAAGATTTAGTCATGACATGAGTCTGACAATGCTCATCAGTTTATTCGAGTCAGAAATTGAGGCCCTTAATGTACTGAGTCCTGCATCCGCACCGACATCATCGGTATCTTGTGCCAGCGTAACATATCAGGGTTTGTCATCCAGCGCCATAACTCAAACAATAGTAGCCGCAACGCCAAGACCATTGCAATCGCGACCAGCGAGAAGTTTTGTTCCAGGTAGACGTGATTTTGAGAAAAAACTAAGAAGTTTCTATCATAAATTGGAGTTGAAAGGCTACGGCCAGGGACCCAACAAATTCAAGCTCAGTGTAAGACGTGATCATTTGGTTGAAGATGCTAACTTCAGAATAATGTCAGTCAAGGATACAAAGAAGGACTTGCAGAAATCGCGTCTGTACGTTGGATTCGTTGGCGAAGAGGGTCTCGATTACGGTGGTCCGTCACGAGAATTCTTCTTTCTCTTATCACGTGAACTATTCAATCCATATTACGGTTTGTTCGAGTATTCAGCCAATGATACTTACACCGTACAGATATCGCCTATATCCACTTTCGTTGATAACTATCTTCAGTGGTTTAGATTTTGTGGACGTGTCATTGGTTTGGCCTTGATACACCAATACCTGCTTGATGCGTTTTTCACGCGTCCATTCTACAAAGCTTTGCTTCGTCATAAGTGCTCATTATCAGACTTGGAGTTTCTCGACGCAGAGTTCCACCAAAGTTTGTTGTGGATTAAGGAAAACGATATTACTGACATGGAATTGGACTTAACATTTTCCGTTATTGAAGAGGTTGCTGGCCACGTTGTTGAGAAAGAGCTCAAGGACAATGGAAAAAACTTATCAGTCACGGAAAAAAACAAAAAAGAATACATTGATCTGATGATCAAGTGGCGCCTCGAACGTGGGGTGGCAGAGCAAACCAAAGAATTGGTGAAAGGATTTCACGAGGTAAATTCTTCTCTCTCTCTCACACACACTCACACACGCACAAACACAGCTTTTGACTACGCAAGAAACTGATCGATATACTTTTCCTATTTACAGGTTATTGATTTGAACAGAATTTCTGTTTTTGATGCCCGAGAGCTTGAGCTTGTGATAGCTGGCACGCACGAGATAGATGTCCATGATTGGAGACGTAACACTGAATACAGGTTAGTATTTGTTCAAGTAGTTCATCGACTGTATGATCTTGCTATATAACAACTCTAATTGATTTATTCTGTTACGGCGAAACAGGTCCGGATATAGCGACAATCACCCGATTATTCAATGGTTTTGGATAGTAATAGAGAAAAAATTTGACAACGAGCAACGTCTTCGCCTGCTGCAGTTCGTCACAGGAACCTCTAGCATTCCATATGAGGGATTTGAAGCGTTGCGCGGCAGTAATGGACCACGAAAATTTTGTATCGAACGTTGGGGAAAAACGACCAGCTTGCCACGTGCTCATACCTGTTTCAATCGACTAGATTTGCCACCTTATACTTCGTTTGATATGTTGTATGAGAAGTTGTCGCTGGCCGTTGAAGAGTCATCTAGTTTTGGAATTGAATAATAGCAACTTTTTTGCCTGTGTAAAATAAACCATCGTGGATCAAATTAAATTGATGCTTTCTCATTTGAACGACAGGTGATGAGTCGACCCGAAGTATTATCATAACAAACTCTTTAATGATCTGTTAGGACGATTCGAAGATGTTACAAATACCGAAGTGAGAGCGAAAATATTGTGTGCGTAATTTTACTCATTGGTTCATGATACAAGTGAATGACAGACAAACACTAGAAGATAGCCGGTTATTGGCGACAGCCTTTACATCAAGAAGAAAATGTCCAGCTCATCATTGACAACTCACGAAATTTTTTCAAGTTTATTAAATTTATTCGCTTTTCAGAAGCATCGTAAACAGGAGTGAGAAAAGTCGTGCGTCACATACGTCTGTGAGCCTAAGCAACCAATTTCTTTTCATACGAACACTGGATTCTAGCAGAAAGATGGGCTAATATCTAATCAACAATTACATTCCGTTAGTCCTTTGATTTTTCTCTTAATTTCTCAAATCATAACCTCTCTCTCTCTCTCTCTCTCTCTCTCTCTCTATATATATATATATATATATCTTACACATAACACACGCAATGCTGTAGGGCTCAACGAAAGAAGTTATTGATTTGCTTGCAACTGTAGTTTTGAAAAGGCACACTCAGATTCATCTCAGCGGTAGTATCATCAGCGGGCTGCTTTGAGTATCGTGATCAAAGTTATTGTCGATTGAGCTTATCAAACTCAAGTCATTATAGCATGATGCTTTGAAGCTCTTCCAAACAACCCCCAGTTAGAGTAACTTGATTGGATCAAGCACCATTTCCGATAATATTTAGATTCAGACTGTGAATAAGGCTGGACTATATTCATTTGTAGAATCTACATTCTACAGATGTCGGCGAATAAGATTTTGTAACAATTTGCGAAGTGGTGATTCGAAGACGATGCAAACACCAATAGCATTTACACAACTTATGCCCACCCACCAGAGTGTGCGCGAAATTATCGTGTAAGAGTTAAGCGCTATCGGCGTCCATGAAGACTCATTAGCATACATGATTATGTGTAGGTGTATCACTAGCAATGACAGATTGGCGCGTGAAAGGGGCATCCACTCGGATCGTGACAAAAAATGTGCCATTTGTCTCAATTTGCCAGTAGTCAAGTTGAGTATGACTAGTGAGAATAGAATACTCGTAGCCGGAAATGCAGTTGAAATTTGCCCTGCTAAATAAATACGTGTCCAGAGTGGATGGATAGGGAGGAATCGCGGCAAAGCTATGCCAGCAACGATGACAACAGGTGTTACGGCGCACAATTTGCGACCGTAGCATCGAATGAGCCACGGCATTTTCTCGAGTTGACCCGATTCGTAAGCTGCCAGGATTTGACCACAAGCAATCCCAATCAAGTAACTGGGGAAGCGAAACCATGGCCTCAAATAGTAAGATAACGTGTGTGGATCCATGAATAATAATGACGCAAACGGGCTAGCAATAATGTTGAGATCGAGGTCAGAGTAAAACAAACCATATGAGTGGTGCCACACTTGAAAGAGTGTAGCTACACTCGTCAATAGATAAGCAGTACGTTGGAATTTGAAAAAAGCAATCACAGCAATGGGAGTGATCAATGAGAACTGTATATCGTTTGCCAAATACCATCCAACTGGGGAACAATTGATCATAGAGTCGCCCATGTTGATCGAGGGCAGCAATGTTCTGAGCCAGTTTTCCTCTTCGCACACTCGCACAAATGTACGCTTAGACGTCCCGTAATCCCAAAGAGGTCCATCGGACAAGTATTTGTAGGCTGATTTTTGACACCACACAACTAGAGCATACAGTGGTACAATTCTCAAATATCGTATAACAATGTAGCCAGTCCAAGCGAGAGGATTCATGACGGCACTCGCGCCACGTTTCAAAAAGCCATAGCTAACAAAGATGCCTTCATGTTTATTGGCATAATGATGTTCATATATGATTGATTAGCGTTTATGATCAAAGAGACATGGGGGTCACGAGAGATTGAAATCTTACCTGTCAAAGTGAAAAATACATCGACTCCGCACATTGTTATAACAAACATCGGCTCCATTACAGTGTGATATATTGTCTCTAAATTGTGGTGATTGTTGGCAAAAAGAAGCATCATGAAGCACGCGTGAGCACAACAGATAAAGAATAGTACGATCACCTTGACACCGGCGAGCGGCAACAAATTCACACGTCGCTCAATGTCATGATTAGTTTCGTCATCTCTAACTCTGGAAGAATTGCATGCTGTTTTTGATTGATTTGATGTCGCCGATTGAGATTCGTCAGGTGTGACGGGAGAAAACAGCTCGTAAGCGTTTGTAACAAAACAAAACAAACTAAATACGCGAAATAGAGAATTATGGCCGGGTGTCTCGTAGCAGGCCGTAATTTGCTGATGGTTTTGGTTTATGACCGATGGTTTCGTGCTGAAAGTTGCTTGCCGGAAGACCTCTGATTGTCTATGCCATGGCAACCTTTTTACACAATTACTGCTGGCTAAACATAATACAGTTGATACAATGGAAATGCATAAATAGACCATGAGAAAAACAACCAGCGCCACGGTGGAGGCGTTTGCGCGCCAATTCATGAGCGGCGAATCGGGCTCGGGCGCACAATATATCGAGTCCACGTAGAGATGGCTTGTGTAACTTGGACTCAGATTAAGCTTAACTAATAACTCGACCAAAATCTTTGCTTCAGTGGCTGATTCAGTGTTGCAAGTTTCCGGTAAACAAATAGCAGATAAAATTGCGTAGATTCGTTTGTGCAATGTTGCATTAGGCCAATGTGTATCGCGCAATCGTACCAAGCAATAGCGCATAGAGACGAAACTTTGTTCCTCACTTGACATGCTGCTGTCGAGATGTTGCTGAATTGGTAAGCGAGCATTGTTCATGCACGTATCATAATCACCGAGCCAAAGATTATTGTACGAGCCAAACATACTATCGGGGCGCCCATAGCTACCCATAATTTCAAACATCGCTTCTTGAGATCGTCGTTGGTGATCAAGCATATGCGAAGGGGCTTTGTAGTCGCCCTCTCCGGCTATATACTTGTGAAATTGCTGATTTTTGATGTAATGTAACATTGTGTTTAGTTGTGAGCGACACTCTACATTTTTGTCGCGTGATGTTCTACCAATTGAGGCTTTGATGTCATTCGGCTCATCATACATGATTAAATGAGGTGCGAAATTATATCCCGACATGTCAAGCAATTTTGTGTATAACAACATTGACTGGTCAAAATCGTTAACCTTGCTTGTGCGATTCTTGACATATTGAGTGTATACTGTGTTAAACCTACTCTTGACTAAAGCAGGCCATTGTTCTTGACTTTCAACCATTTGCCTGACCACAGAATCGGTGATCACTTCCGACGACGTATAACTTTTGTTCTTTGCTACTAGGCCTCCCGGTGAATGTATGATCGCGCTTGACTTTGTGAGGCCAGGAACCACGGTCAGCAGACATAACAGTTTGATTATCATTTTCATCGATAATATTGGTTGTTTAAGGATATGTTATCTTTCACCAACACTTGTGAAGTGTCGGACTCATCAATGTTGAAAGCTTCATTCATAAATATTGTCAGTTCGCTTTTATACTGCCAAAAAGTATAAAATTGACAAAAATATAACTCACTAAGAGCTCACATGCTCTACAAGCTCAAAGATGAGTTTTTGTTTGAACTATCGCGATGGAGGAAAGACTAATTGTTAGACGCACGTTTTGAGTTCGAGTTCAAGTTCAAGTTCAAGTCAAAGTTCAAGTCATAGTCTAAGATCAAAACGAACGGGTAAACTGAAACTTTTTGAGCATCAACCATACTCCTATGGTATAAACTGAACTGTCACCATGTTGATTGAGAGTTTGTTGACATCAGACCAAAAGAATGGATCCACCAAGTCTCTGTAGACTGCGAGACTATTTTCATTCATCGACTACACGCCACAATTGAAGCACGACACCTGACACAAGAATTTTTATCAGATTAGCTATCAAATCGGCTTCTAAGAACCGTTTCAGGTCAATCATTTCAAATATCAGCAATTTATTGCTATTTGTCAAAAAAACTTTAATCAAGTTTGATTAGACCTGTGAGATTCACTCGTTAGCTACAGAAAACCGGATCACGAATCGAAGTGCTCCGCAAAATGAGTTGATTTCTGTACCTGGAAACTGTAGAATTTAGAGAGTGACGTTGTGCGCATTAATTCCTATTCTTACTTTTACATGAGTTGTAAAGGCCTCTATCAAACGTGTAATATAAGTGCGTGACAGCGTTTACAGTGCATTTAAAGTACTTTGCACTTTTCGGCGAGTGGAGTTCATTTCAAACATCGTGTTTGACTATTAAAATGTAGACAAGTCGCGCTCTGGAGTCGACAAACGATTTCGAGAGATAAAAGTGACATTGACATTATAGCTGATTTGTCAACGCACAGTCGTAATCGGTTGAAACACATTTTAAGTCGATCCAAATTTGCAAAACCATAAAGATGTGTCTATTCAAGAGTAACAATCGAGTTGAGTCAATTGATGTAGGTGTTACCAGTCTGCTGTTACTAGTCAAGATGAGAATTTAACTACGCTTAACACTGGTAATGTGACAATTTTATTTGATCATTCAAAACCAATTCCGCTGTTCATAGTTAAATAGGATTGTTGTTGTGTCGATGAAGAACAAGATGATGCTCTCGAAACCTCAGCATTGATCCTAAAAATTCGGTTGTCACATTCAGACGTTCTATTTTCTTCCAGAAACTGCTGCTGATTCTGGCTGTGACCAGTGGTCGGTTTGCGAATGGTCACTATTTGAGAGGTCCTGACAATGCTGGACGACCGCGGCACAGGTGAATTCGATCGGGTGTTTTGTTGTTGAGCATCTTGATTGGTCGTGGTAACTGGTGTTGATGGTATCGGTGGGATGTCCAACGAGGCACTCATTTGACATTCGAGCGATCTGTAGCCGGAATCGAAACGACGCGAAAGACGTTGATGATAATTTGACCAAGAATCAACGGTGGAGTTTTCAAACAATGCCGCACGAAGGCGCCACAATTCGCGACACTGGCGCTCCAAACTAACAGAATCGACATTATCGGTCAACGGATGACTTCGGCGTCTAGCCGAGTCGACTAGCTCATGTAAACCATCATGTTCCTCGTCACTATCAGTATCGTTTTGATCGGTTGGCATTGGCCTGTTAGAGCTTGTCTGATGATAATTAGTTGATCCCATCATGCTACTTGTGCTTGCACGATATGTGAGTGTCGCTGTTCGGGTGCTTCTGTAGTTTGCATGACCGCTCACTTCACCTGCAGTATGCCACGAACATCGGTCCTGTTGCAAGTTGGCATAATGTTCTGTTGATGTTGATCTCAAAGCACCGACGCCTCGATACAATCGGCTATCTTCATGATGGGCATCGAGGCTCAATGTGTGGCGCCACAATTCGGCGAGATCATTGCCATTACTATCCCAATTAGTGCTGTTGGAATCTTCAATACAAAACGACGATTGTCTCACAATACCTTGACATGACCGACGATTGATGATGCTCGATGATGCTTCGGATAGTTCGCATGAATTTTCACGTGTGTGTGAATTTGTGATTGCTGATATATTTGTATTGTTGCCTATCAATGTACGAGTGTGATTCATTGTTTAAACGACGACAATACGACCATTAGGCTCGGGTTTTTGAAGACTGTGTTATGGTACCCAATAGGAAGACCAATATTCGTTATAGTTGCTGTGTTGTTGTAAATATAATGAAAAATTAAATTTTTCATTGGCCGGCTCGTAGTTTCGATGTTCGTTTGCAGGTGTTGCCAATAGTTTACCAGGTTACAGTGTATGTGTGATCATGTGTAAGTGCGAGTGAGCAAGTTTATAAATTCAGTGCATGATAATGTTTTGAGATAGAAAAATTTTTCTTGTATAAATCTTTAATTGGTATTTTTTCCCCTTTTCCGATTGCATCATCATGGTTGAAATGTGCACCTTTGAGCGATTGCACAATATCCAAGCCTATGAGTGATACAATTTCTTTGTAGCCAAATGTTTGAAATCAGTAAATATATGTATGTCCATATAATGATGATTTAATAGTGTGACGTGAAAAGGTCGAGCAATCTCTATTGTGGTAGTTTTTTACATAAAGTGCAAATGAAATAATAATAAATAAAAAACTGTGTGTGCAGTTATACAGATGTGCTAGTTTTCGTTCGTAATAATAATGAGCAGTAGCTCGGAGTTGTCTCAATGTGTTCTTGGCCCATCATCAAGTCCACGAGCATCCAATAGAGAGCGAGAGCACCCACAACAATAACAACGACAACAAAGCGTGCGCAAAGAATCTAGAATCTGCTGATATCGGAGCTATGTCTATTACGATAAAGCCGCGAATGTGTGCTAGCATGTAGTAGTCCGATTGCAAAAGTAGGCCAAAGTGGGTCGAATTAGCACAAGTTGCTTGAGTGTGAGTTTGAGCGTTTGTGTGTATGTGCTGCTCATCGTGCAAGTACGCGCGCGCAAACGCAGGACGTCCCCGACGACGTGAGGACCTTTTCCCTCCTTTATTTCTCATGATATGACGTTGGCGTGCCAAGTCCGATGGGAAAAAAAATATAAAGACTAACTTCTGAGGGCGCTCATTATGAAATTCCACTTGGGCGCTTCTAACATCCTTCGTATGCGCGATACGTTCATTTTGGTAAACATGAAAGGAACAATGTCGCAAAACCTTTTGAAGTATTGATTTTGCATTGTTCGACAGGAGCATCTATGACCAAGCAGTAATCATGATAACCACGTCTTGAGAAGTATTACATATATCAACGTGTGGTTTAGGGTGCACGCACAATAAGACAAGTCTTGCAAAGTTGATTGTCACAGAATGGTCGATCGTGCACACTTTAGGAAACAAATCACAAATTAGTTTTAAATTTGTGTTTAAAAAAATATCTGAGCCAGACACTCTATTATGAGATCTGTTACATGACACTATTTGTAGCTGGCTCTGCTTGAACAGCCCAAAGACCGTAGGTCTTACCGACTGTTGTTTGCCATAATCTGACAGTTCCATCCTCACTACCGCTAGCATATAATTCCCCGTCTGGCGAAAATCTGACACAATGTACCGGGCCGAAATGCCCTTTGAACGACTCTGTTAACAGAATATGGTTAGTGTGAGAAATAGATTGCATGGAGAAAGATATTAGTTGTCAAAAAGAACTGTGTTTCCTCATACTGATAGCAATATAGAATCTATATAGTAATATTTACCGAGCTCTGCTCCCGTCATGAAGTCACACTTGTAGATGTTGCAATTTTCACCGCCATAAATGAAAGCTAAATTCTCTGGATGAATTGAAGCGGACAGAATTTGTGTTGGCATTTCAAATTCTTTGATCTTCTCCATTGTGAGGACGCTCCAGAATGAGACTTTGTTAGCGCAGCAAACTGTTAAGACTGTCTTATTAACAGACAATTCCATGCTGACAGGTGTTTGTTTGAATTCAACTCGCTTGATTTCGAGGTTTGACGCGACGTCCCAAAATCGAACAGTTTTATCCTCGGACGCGGTAACAAATCGTTTGTCGTTGTCGTAGAATAAAGCATGCCTCACTGAACCTTCGTGACCAGTATAGATGATTGGCTCGTTTGTATAGTTGGTTAGATCAAAGATTTTTGATGATTTCTCGCTACCACTCACAAGTAACCTGGCCTGGTCAGAGCTAAAATTAACACTTCTCACTATATGCGAGCAAGTGAATGAGTGGACCTCTTGTCCGTCTGCCGTAGACCAGATTTTGGCCTCGAAATCGGCCGATCCCGTTGCCGCCTTCGTGGCATCGTCAGTCAACGAGACGCCCCATACGGCGCCTTTGTGGCCTTGGAATGTACCGATCCAATCGCCAGTGTTCCCTTGTCTGAGCATAGGTTTGCCATCTTTACAAGCTGATATAAGATAATATTGGCCTTCTGAGGTAACCTTACTAAAGGCTAAATCCACAACGGGTCTTGTATGGCCTGAGCACACTATTGGCAATTGCTTGATAGAATTCGGTTGCAATGCCGGTGTTATTTCCATATTTTAGATAAATAAATGCACTGTCAGCAGTAGATGCACGGTGGGATGGCTGGTGTTTAGGTCAGATTAGAAAAACGTGGTGATAATAGTAAGTGTAACAACAAAAACAATAGATTTAGGTGAGGTTGGATGGGTTGATCTCTTGGTCCTCGTATCCAATTACCAAGATTTAGCGATATTTGGCTCTACCACAACTTATACTGCCTTCACACAATCACAAACATTTTACGACACACTCAGGCACACACACACGTGTTTCCACCTTTGCCTCAATAAACGAGACGTGTGATGCCGTCGAACGAATAGCTCTGTAACCACAGCTGATTAAAATTTTTTCGCCCCCTGGCGGCACACTTGTTAACTTATGCCTCTGATTTTTCTTTTGAATGGCCCGCCAGTGCGGTCCGTTTCCTTTGAGTTGCTATCTAGTTTGGTTTGTGACAAGGACTGACATGGACACTTATGAAAAATCTCAAACATCAAATAAACAAGAACACATTTGATTCCACGCCAATATAACCCGTCAAAAATTGTTTATTACCTACTTAAGGGTTACGCCACAGCAAAAAAACGATCCAATTAGATCTTGACCTCCACACCAACACCGAAGATGACCGAATCAAATGTGGTTGGCGGCGACGATTCGCTCTATCCAATCGCCGTCCTTATCGATGAACTACGAAATGACGACATTCAGTTAAGATTGAATAGCATAAAGAAACTCTCCACGATAGCATTAGCATTAGGCACAGAGCGTACAAGATCAGAGTTGATACCTTTCCTAACCGACACAGTGTACGACGAAGATGAAGTGTTGCTCGCCCTCGCCGAGCAACTTGGCAACTTTACGCCCCTTGTTGGTGGTCCTGAATATGTTAATTGTTTATTACCACCTCTTGAATCATTGGCAACATTAGAGGAGACCATTGTTAGAGATAAGGCTGTCGAGTCGTTGCGCAACATTGCACAGCAACATTCGCCGAAGCATTTGGAAGAATATTTTGTACCTCTAGTGCTGCGCTTGGCTCAAGGTGATTGGTTTACATCACGTACATCTGCATGTGGGTTGTTTGGTGTGGCGTATGCACGCGTATCAGCTGCATCGAAAGAGGAACTGCGCCGCGCTTTTATTAGATTGTGCGAAGATGATACGCCAATGGTGCGACGATCTGCTGCTTCAAAGCTCGGTGAATTTGCCAAAGTATTGGAGAAAGAGTACGTCAAAACGGATGTTGTCAAAACATGGACGCAATTGGCATGGGACGAACAAGATTCAGTCCGATTGTTAGCCGTTGAGGCATGTTGTGTTGTTGCCAACCTACTAACACCGCAAGATATCGAAACAAATGTAATACCGTTGCTGCGCTCAGCATCGGAAGATAAATCGTGGCGCGTACGATACATGGTCGCAGACAAGTTCACTGAGCTTCAAGAAGCCGTTGGTAGCCAAATAACTCTCCAATTTTTAATGCAATCCTACCAGGCTTTGCTAAAAGACCCCGAAGCCGAGGTACGGGCTGCCGCCGCACAAAAAGTGCGAGATTTTTGCGAAAAATTGCCACAAAAAAATCAAAAGGCTATCATTATGCGCGATATAATGCCTTACATCAAAGAATTGGTCTCAGACGCTAACCAGCACGTAAAATCTGCGCTTGCATCAGTTATAATGGGTATAGCGCCTATCCTCGGCAAAGAGCTCACCGTAAATAATCTATTACCTCTCTTCTTAATGCAACTTAAAGACGAGTGCCCTGAAGTCAGACTCAATATCATATCCAACCTCGATTGCGTTAATCGAGTCATCGGGATTGCAGAATTGAGCGAATCTCTCTTGCCCGCCATTGTGGAATTGGCAGAGGATACAAAGTGGCGAGTAAGATTAGCCATCATTGAATATATGCCCCTATTAGCTCGTCAACTAGGCGTTGAATTTTTCAACGAGAAGCTTAACTCTTTATGCATGACGTGGTTAGTGGATCAAGTATTTGCGATTCGCGAAGCAGCAACCCTTAACCTCAGCAAGCTCGTACAGGCTTTCGGCGAAGAGTGGGCTACATGCACTGTATTGCCCAAAGTTACGGCTCTGTCGGACGAAGGAAATTATCTACATAGAATGACCTGTCTTTTCTGTATCAGCGTCTTAGCTGAAGTCTGTGGTCCGGAAATAACGAAAAAATATCTCATGCCAACTGTACTCAGGTTGGCCTACGACAAGGTGGCCAATGTTAGGTTCAATGTCGCCAGAACACTCAAAATTATAGGCCCTGTGCTAGATTCAAGCGTATTAGAGTCGCAAGTAAAGCCATGTTTGCGAGCCCTGCAAGAGGATGTTGACGATGATGTTAGATATTTTGCCAACGAGGCAATCACAGTGTTAAATGTGTAGGATGACTCTTTATTCTCTCTTTTACATTTATGATCATTACAAGAATGAATAAATAGCCGCCGAGAGCGAGCAAATACACTCTGAATGGAGAAAAGTGTCATGTAGTGAGTTTTTGTTGAAAATTCCAGGAACTGATCGAAGATAATTCCACCATTAAAGCGGTGATATATTTATGTGGTGATTACACATAATCCATGTGATAATTGAACCAAATTTGTTCGCAATCGTTAGTAGAGATAACCAAGTGCGCATTATCGTAACAGATCACATTGAAGATAACTGGGACGAGCTTGAAAATGATTCGTGGTTTCGCTTGACACCGTCCAAGTGTCGACAGTAAGCTCTACGAGTAGCAATAAAAAAGCAGCATGAGCTTGGCACAGCACACATGCATATTTGTGATCACAGTAGTGTTCAATCAATTTCTAGAAGTCACCCAGTCCATCGATGACATTTAGTATGTAGTTGATTGCTTGAAGTGTAGTGCGTTTATTGTCCGCGCAATTTCCAACAGGTGATTGACTTGGCTGGATAATTTTTCTCGTGATAGTAGCGTGTTATCTCAATCAATTTTGGACGTAATATGATTTCGGTAAAATTTCGGTGTTGGCGATAGACAAAACAGTTGTCTCTGTACAATGCTCTACTGTAACACTTATCGGCCTCAATCTTGATCATCGACAGATGGCCGCCCGATTCGATCAGCGAGCTAGAGCGTGATTATTTGGCTTGACAGCAGCTGATTACGGCGCACGGCGCGCAGCGCGCGACACAATCACACAACTAAAATGTTGAGCGTGTAAGCCCAAAAAGCATCCAAGACCATAGTCTCAAAATGAGACTATGGTGTTACTGTGTTGGGGCATAAATCCAGAATCTAGATTCTAGATAATACTAGCGGTGTTGGTAATCGGGGTGACATCATTTTGAGAAATGATAATAACACTTTCTGGGGTTTTCATGCATTCTCTAGTGGAATATTTTCCTTTCAGCTACT
Source organism: Fragariocoptes setiger (assembly GCA_019968535.1). Lineage (NCBI taxonomy): Eukaryota > Metazoa > Arthropoda > Arachnida > Trombidiformes > Phytoptidae > Fragariocoptes > Fragariocoptes setiger. The sequence goes on along the minus strand of JAIFTH010000046.1, from coordinate 4,443 downwards.
ACAATTATTATTTTGTGTCTCGTCTCACAACACTGTTGTGAGCTCAGTCCAGTGCTATCTTCATTAAACTCCTCCCTCGTGTTCAACCAATCCGGTGTCATTCACATACACACACTCAAAATTCACTATAAATACAACCAACATAACAATCCGGCACTAGACTTTATATCTATCGCTTAGAATCATGTTTACATCAACCGGATCATCAAACTCATCGCCGGTGACCGCTGTGGCGCCAAATTCTCCCAGCTCATTTACGAAGACATTTGATAATGCCTCTGACAGTGAGAGTATTAGCCCTTATTCAACGCCCACCAGCCCAAGTATGCCATTAGACGACTGCCGCCGACCCAAGCACTTGTCCCAATGGACAAACGCTGACGTCATGAAATGGCTCAAGCGGCACTGCGAAGAATATTACATCAAATATGGTCACTTGTTCTTGCAACACGAAGTGAACGGACGTTCATTATGCCGGATCACAGACACTATGCTCGAAAGAATGGGCATCGACTCGGTCGAGCATCGCGAACAATTATGCCAAACAGTCAAGACTCTCAAGTTAAAATCTGACATTGTCGAAATGAGAGACCTCGAACGTAGAGGTATTGAACTCGACAGCATCCGTATGATGGCTTCACAACAAGAGGTGACTTCACCCGCAACATAGTATTCAACAAAATAACTCTTTGTCAAGAAACTTACACACACCAAAAGATCGAGTAGTATTTGGCTCAAACATAGAATTCTATAAACCAGTTTATTCCCTCTTCTTTTTAGATTTTGCCCCGTCCTTTGTATTTATCGCGTCGCCGAAATGGACCGAAATTGATTCTTTCAAATGATCATAATGCTATATTAGTATGTTCCATAATCGGCTGATTATACGACGAGCTTTTTGTAAAAGTATCAGCAATGGTCATCAATAAAAACAGGTTTGAAACCTGACTACACAAGTTTTCTCCATCTCTTCCTCTTCTTGTAAATATAGTATCATATAAAAAGTTTTCAAATGGACAATAATCGCATGATTTTCCTGTAATCACCCTGGTCCCGTTGTCCACTTTCACTCTGAGCCCTTTCATCGATGAGAACAAGATAACACCTGATCTGAATCTCGTGCCCGGGCCATCGACTGAAACATTGCGTTGTCTCAGACGCTGTGGTAATTCACGGCCTGTTTCTGTCTGTGTGGTACATACATAGAGTCTTGAAGGAATAAATTGGAGTAAAGTCATATTGATGAGGTGAACTGTTCTGTTAGAATTGTGTGCTCTGATATCTCATCATTGCTATGATCAAGGGCAAGATAAGTTCGAAGATAGAATTCTTGAAAAAAGAATCTATCTAAACTGGTTGTGTTCTCTCTCTCTCTCTCTCTCTCTCTCTATTTAAACATCAACGCTGTCATTAGATATTCTAGCCTGAGAGCTCTAGGCTCGAGCTCAATTACATTATAGCATGTCACATCGCGTGCCGATATCTTCACATTGCGCAACGATTGTTTGTCCTTGATATTCGATCGATGTTTGCATTTGTGCAGACATTTTGTTTACACGAGCGCACGCATATGGCCCCTCGTGGTTCCACAACGGCGTGGATTCCAGCAGGGGGTCACACTTGTTTTGTTCATCTGCAGCATTCATCTTTTGTTTGCGAATTGTTCAAGTTGATGATTGTCGTTCATCTGGTCTATATCAGCCTGACACGTAGACGTAAGAAGCTTGACAGATGGCATAACAAAAGTTGCGGTAAATTACACACTCAATAGAAATTGATCAGTTGGTGTGGTAATATACGGGTATATTCTCATTGAATGAGGTTAATAACGTTAGAGAGAAGAAGGGATGTGGTTCGGAAATTGAACTCTATTTAAACATTCTGATAATGAATGAATTTTAACAATTGTCAAATCAATTTATCACACATGGAATGGTTCCAACAGTGGTCCGGCCAGTGTGCCAGTCGGACCCAAGCGATCGTACTTTTAGTGCTATCGTCTTTGTTGTATGTCATCTCGATCGGGCCTGATAAAGTGACCGCGCGAACATCACAGTTTAATGCAACAACGAGTTTAATCACAAGTACAGTGCCTGATCTACACCCAACCTCATTAACAACTATGTTGACAAGTACATTACCTGATGAAATACCAATCAACAATTATACAGCTACGGCAATTGACAAGACTAGGTCCATCGAAACTACGACGATATTAACATCGGCCCGATTACAGATAACGACACTATTGTCGAATAATAAGAATGATCTGACCACAACTACACCAACACCTGTAAATGAAAAAAATAGTAGCAATACTCATAGTACAACTCTAGCACCGGCAACTTCTAGAACACCGAAACCAAAGGTTAAGCATCAAAATCAAGTTCGTAAGCCAAGCAAGAAAGCAAACTATACTTCTGAGATGGCTAACAGTAGCAACAAAAACAAAAATCTGATTGCGACAACTACACTGTCTCCTCATCATCTCATCGATCGAGGCAACAATCATCAGTCGAATGTCACTCATTCCAATAATACCACTCCGTACGATAATCCAAACTCTAATGCTAAATTACTAAAACATCAATCATTAGCCAGCAATGGCCCTAAGCAAGTGTCAATTATGGAAAATCAACCATCTGCAAAGCTGACTGACCAACCACTAGTAGGCATACATGAGGCTCATGGGGGCGGCAGTCAACATGAGGTCAAGCACACTGATCCAAGTATCAAACAAAATCAACACAATAATAATAATAACAACAACAATGATGGGCACGTCCATGGTCATGGTCATAATAGTGTACCTACGAATCGTACCTTACAACATTATGAGGTACGTGGTTTGTTGAATGTCAGCACCGATTATCCTTTAGCCCACTCTGACATTATTTACGGTTACATTTGGCCATTGATGTCACTGGTCACATTGTGCACAAATTCAATGATAGTCATTGTGTTGTCACAGCCCGATATGAGAACGCCCACCAATGTGGTATTAATTGCCATTGCAGTAGCCGACATTGTCAACATGGTCATACCGGCACCGTGGTTTGTTTATTTATTTGCAATGGGCAAAGAGAATGAGATATTGTACCCGCCGTTAGCTTGCTATGCTTATCAACATTCGACACGCTCAATATCGGAATTTTTCTACATATTATCGGCGTGGCTCAATTTATTACTTGCCATACAAGATTATCTGACTGTGTGTTGGCCCAAAGTGGCAGCAAAATATTGCCAATTACGTGTTGTAGTGTACCAAACGATATTATTGTCGATATTGGCGCTGCTGTTGCAATTGCCTCAAGCGATCAAATTTGTCTATAAGCCAGTGAAATTCTATTACAATGGTCAAATCACTTGGGGCTGTCGCGCATATCAGGCCAAATGGTTCCGTGAAATAATAGGCCAACACAATGCTGTATTATATGATGACATATTCACTGCTATAATTGTTTTGTTGGTCGACGGTGGGCCTGCGATCACGTTGATTATATTGACAGTTTTGTTGATACGTGCTTTACAGAATGAGCGACTTAAAGCGCACAAACTAATGGAAGAGGCCCGTACGGCAAGCAGTCGTAAGCGCGAGAAGGCGCGTCAACAAGAATCGGAATCATCGGCATTGGTCTTGATATTTGTGTTAGTTGCATTTCTTGCCGTCAAGATCCCGTTCACGACAATATACTCGTTGATGATTGTGCAGTCACGCTTTGGTATAGAAATATTGTCAAGCCTGTATGATTATCAGATACCGATTGCTCTCACCGATTTAGTGTTTGTGCTGAGCTATCCGATAAACTTCACAATCTACTGCTTCTGTTCAAAAAAATTTCGCCACAAATGCATGGAGATGATCAATAAGTTGAATCAGGCGCCTGCGAATACATCAGACATGCTACACTTACACAGGCCAATGCATCAAAATCAGAACCAGCAGCATCATCGACGCGCGCGTGGCGTCAGTGTTGATCGAGTGGTGGCAACAACATGGTCACTAGCGGCATCGACATGCGAACTTATGAAAGACATGAATCGACCGCGCAGTGCCTCATTGTGCGGCAGAGCAGACTTCTCATAACATTGTTCATTATCGTCCGAATTTTCGTTTGTTACTGTCGCTTCTCAACACATTTTGCCATTTTTGAGTGCAATCGTGAAATACGATTGCGCAAAATTCGTTAGTGCGCAAGCGCGTGATGAGGCGCCATTCGCCGCTGAACAACAAGTTGCTTAAGGCGATGTTAACTTGTGCTTAGGTTCGCTATTTCAGTAGGTGCGCCAGTATTTAAGCGCGCAGTAATATCTTTACAAAGTTACAACAGGGAATCCTTCATTCGATGATTGCATGCGACAGCCTTCATCATATTCGAGAAATCGACCGGAGAAACCGACACTTACGATTCGAAATTTGACGAGCACACAACTAATAATAAT